>JAXQQM020082880.1:0-195504 GCA_034641835.2 Pinus albicaulis | reverse complement strand
ATGGAATAGCAAAGCAAATAAAGGATTGAACAACAATTCTGAAATAGAACAGCAAGTCTAAAATGGAACAGCAATTGAATAACTAAGTCCCGCAGGTTGTAACCAAACTTAATCTATTAACTCAAATGCATTCTTTGCAATCAAATAACATTCTTTCACTCTAAAAGCAATTCACACAAATCACACTAATGGAACAGCAATAACTATTAATGAATTATGGAACAGTACTGATAAATCAGAAACGCGCACAACACGAACGTTTAGTATAACAGCTCTGTAACAAAACAGTAAGAACATGCAATTAACTCTTGAAAGGATTAATAACTTGATGCGGAGTCAACACACGATTCTATCTGTAAAAAACCTCAATGATTCAATCTTTAACAAAGCATGTAATATGAACTTATAAAGCATATCAAATTACCAAATAACAATGATAAACAAACCACACAAAAGTCAAGTCGTAATGGTACAGAAGCAAGTGTCCTTCGGGGCCGGGCCCTTAGCCTCCAAGGATACACCGCTTTAAGTTAATCCAGACGCAGAGATGAAATAATCACCAAGCTTTTATTAATGCATCGGTCAAAAATACATTGAACCAGTTCTCAACGAGACTCAATAATCAAAGTTGATGTTTTACAGAAAATTACATAAAAGCGTATCCTATCTATCAAGCTAACAGTGTTGTCCCTTTATATAAAGGTGATGGCGGAGATGTCCAAGTAACATGATAAATAAAGCAGCGATCCCTCAGGATCGAAGATCCTGAGGGATTCGCCAAACTGTTAATTCTTCATCCTTTCCTTTCTTTGGCGCCGAGCTGGTGTCTTCTCCTTCTTTTCCGAGCCGATTTGCTGTAATCTATTTAGCCTTGTTTGCATTCGGTTCTCGTTCAGAGGGACAGCAGTTATCTCGACTTTGTCCTTTCCTTTGGAACGGAAATTCCTCGTTTTCTCCTTTTCCTGTACAGAAAATAACCATTATCAGTGGCTAAGTCTTGCATATCAATTCTCACATGTTTTGTTATGGTTCCTTATTACTTTCCAAATTCATGATACAAAAAGGTTCACAAATTCTATTAAAAAGCCACTGAAATAGTCATCAAAAGCATACCTTGTTGAAAAATGATTATTTCACCTGAAAAATCCTGTGTCTGCACAAAAACTCAAAACATTACACATACCTGTTTAAGATAAATAAAAATGCTTTCAAAAATATCCCTTTTAAAGTGAAAAATAAATAAATTTACAATTCATTCATTCGAAAAAACTTATAAAAGGACTTTTTCTATTTCATTTTCACCGTTCAGTTGCAGAGTGAAAAGTAAAAAGCTTTTGGATAAAAAAGTTCCCGTGAAGATTCTGGAAAATTCAACCGTTGGAATCGAAAATCGTCAGCCCCAGGTAATCCACGACCTCCTTATCTTGCTTTTCATCCGTTTAAAATTCGTTTTTAGGCTTTAGTTTGATTTTTTAGGGCAAAAATAGGTCAAAAATGCGCCCGCGGGGTCCGCAGGCGGGACACAGGTTGCCTGCGGACCCCGATTTTTTCTGAACGGGAAAAAATCGGGGGTGCCGCACCCGGCACACACCTTTCGTGCGGAGCTACGCTCTGTTTACAAAGAGCGGGTGCGGTACCCGCGCGGTTAAAATTCAAGCACAGTTTTCTCAAATTTCTGCCAAAAGTTTTCAAATGAAATCATGCTAATATGCCTTATTTTGTGTTGCGGGATTAACAAGTTGCTTATTTGGCGAGAAAGGGAACATGAGGAAGTGGATGAAGCTGCAATACTCCATTTGCCCACACAAAGGGCATTAAAAGCATGCTGCTTATACAAATTCTGGGCCATCTCTGGCATGAGGGCACAAGTGGAACTCTTAACATGGTTGGTAGACAGATGGCATGTGGAGGACCAGTGTTTCTTCATTGGTGGCCACCGGCTCGAAATTGAGCTGGATGATATATACTTTTTGACTGGTTTGTCCAAGAGGGGCGAACATGTATCTTTGTTTGGGACTAGGCCAGGTGGCCAGACTGTCGCTAGTCTTCAACTCGAATTTTGCGATGATCAGGCAGATCCTCGGGACAAACGGATTGACATAAAACATATCATCCGTTCTGAACTGAAAGTTATAGCATTCACTGTTACCAAACTATGTGGGAGTGCCGCGCTGCATGTAGCTACTGGTTCCCAAATGCGCATTGCTGTGGACTGTTTTCGTGGCACCATCTTCAACTGGTGCGAAGCTGTGTTGGCAAATATAAAAGGCCAACTTACCAGAGCAAAAACCGGGAAACTAAAAAACTTTGGATATGGTTCCATTGTCGTTTCTTTTGCTTTGGAGAGGGTCCCCCAGTTAGCTCCACAGAGTATTTCAGTTGATGCCGGTCGACTTCGAGAACCAAGGATGGTTCGCTGGTCCGCGCTGATGGCTCGTCATGCTATCGAGGGCACTGAGATTGTACGATTCCCTGTTTCATATTTTCATTGGTTGGATCGCCAAATTTTTACGATAGAGGATTTTCCGTATGCAGGGATAGATTTCCGCGGAGATAGAGAGATGTCTCTCCCTGCAGGGGAACAGTGGGATGATTCAGGTAAAACATTTTCAACGTTTGCTAAGTTCTAAATTTTTTTAATTTTTTATCGTCTTAGAAAACTAATAACCAAAAGTTTTTCAAATACAGATGTGGGTCCACAACGTCCAGCTCATCTCCAACCTTTCGAGAGGAGGCAACCAGTTGCGCCCGCACCAGCCCCAGCAGGCCAATCAGCAGAAATTTTGACTGATTTGGAACATCATCTAGAGCACTTGACTCTAGATATACCAGAGACGAGTATAGATGATATTCCCCTCAGGCTTCAAAGATATGTGATTGGAGTCCCAGGACCTTTCAGGAGGTTCCTATGCAGGGTGGCTCGAGCAGTTGTTTCCTATCGAGATCATCATCAGTGATGAGATGATCATGTAGACTCATTTTTGTACTTTTGTGTTACCATTTTTTCCGATCATAAGGTGTTTCCAACCTATGATCGAAGACGATGTATATTTTTTTTGAACACACTCCTATGATATATATCACTATTTTTGACGGCTATCTGCGTACATGAATGAATGTTTTTGTTTTACTGCTTTTAATTATTGCAAATGTCTATTTATCATACTAGAAGCAATTGAATCTGCTAATGTATTTAAACGTCTTGGAATATGCTGATATTCAATGTAATCAAACTCACGTTCCAAGAGACGAACTCTCAAAAATAACCGTAATAACACCGGATTTCTAATGGTATAAACCCTGTTAAGTTGTAATACAACAAGTTCAGAATCCAACCTTACAATCAAACTCTGAATTCCAAATGATATGGACTCAGATAATAACTCAATCACTGCACTATACTCGGCAATGTTATTTTTTGTTTGACCAAGGCTTACCCCATGCATGGATACTAACTCGTCAGAGGGTGAATAGATAACCCAAGCTGCGGAAGAAATGTTTCGTGTACTACGACAAGCACCATCAGCAAAACCAATGTAGGTTTGAAGAGACGTCGACATCTGAAATATCAAGAGTAAAACTCAGATAAGCAGTCATAGTGAAAAACACACTTCTAAACTAGGCACACTTTTTAATCTAAAACACACCAACAGTAAAGAAATCTAAAACTAACAAAAAATCTCCACACCTTGTTTTAAGCGTAATATCTCTTTAGATAAAGCCCATTTCTGGGTTTATCTAAAGGGACACCATCAAAATCTACTAACTCATAGGCCCCTTTTGCTAACTTTCGTTTCACAATGTAAGGACCATGCCACATAGGCACGAATTTTCCAGCTCCTAGCTTGTCATTAGCTTGGTCATAAAGTAAAACTAGGTCTCCTTCTGAAAAATTTCGAGGGGTCACATTTCTATCATGCTGAGCTTTTATCCTTTTAACATGAGCCTCGTTTGCTATTGCAGCACTTCGTCGATTCTCATCTAATTGGGCCAAGTACAAGAAACGTTTTTCCTCTTCAGACGTAGCTGGAAGTAATTCTATGGCTAATTTTAGTGACGGTATTTCGCATTCAATTGGTAGCACGGCTTCTAAACCGTAAACTAGTTGAAAAGGAGTGAAACCCGTTGATGTTTTGACTGAGGTTCGATATGCCCAAAGCGCTGAAAATAACATGGAATGCCAATTCGTCTTGTGAATACCAATGATTTGTTTAATCATGGTGACTAAAACTTTATTAATAGCTTCAACCAGACCATTTTCTTGTGGATAGTACGGAGTGGAATTATCGTGGCGTAGGCCAAGTTGTTCTGTTAATTCAGTCATCATGATGTTCTGAAAATGACTTCCATGATCTGTAATAATAGCTTGAGGAACACCAAACCTATCAATTATGTGATTGAACACGAATGTTGCAGCAGTCTTGCCGTCAGCTGAATATGTAGGCATCGCCTCGGCCCATTTCGTAAAATAATCTACAGCGAGAATAATATAGGCATGCCCCCCGGCCGAGTGAGGGTTACATGTGATAAAATCGATACCCCATTTTGCAAATGGACCAACGGCAATTATAGGGTGAAGAGGAGCAGGTGGCGCGCGCATTTTTCTATCAAAAATTTGACAGTTGTGGCATTTCCGAACCGCATAAATGCAATCTTTAAATAATGTTGGCCAGAAATAACCTGCACGCAATATCTTTTGGGCAGTGGCATACCCAGACATATGACCGCCACATGCTCCAGAATGACAGTCATTGAGTACCTTTTCAGCTTCTTCATGAGTTAAACAACGTCGAAAAACAGAATCCGCTCCTCGTCGATAAAGAGTATCACCAATGATGTTATATTGTTGGGATTGGAAGCGTATTTTCCGTCGTTGAGTTCGTGAAATTTCAGGCCGAAAAGATTGGGTTTGGAGATATACAATAATATCCCCATACCATGGATCAAGCGTACTGATAAGAAACAAAGATTCGTCCACAATGGACTCTTCTGCCACTGTTTCAATATCAGTAGAGGGAAAATCACACATTAGTTCCGCAAAAACCAAAGATTTCTTTGCCTTGGATTTTTCAAATTCCAAGTCAAATTCTTATAGGATAACTATCCATTTAGAATATTTGCCCCCTAGCAATTGTCTGGTCAAAATATACATCATAGGGTTGCAATCAGAAATTACTGTGGTTTTACGTAACAATATGTAATGTCGAAAACGTTGGACAGCTTGAACAGCTGCCAAGGCCAATTTCTCCACATGTGTATATTTGATTTCAGTCGGATTCAAATTTCGACTAAGATAATAAATCACATGTTCGTTGTGAGATTCATCTTCTTGAACTAGTACCATCCCAATAGTGGAATGAGAAGCAGCGAGATATAGAATGTAATCCTGGTTGTAGTTGGGAGGATGCAATAACGGTGCATGGGTCAACGTGTGTTTAAGTGCATCAAAAGATCGATCAGCGACCTCGTCCCAAAAGAACGGAATGTCTTGTTTCAACAACCGGGTAAAACCCTTTGCAAGCTCGGCATAGTTTTGAATAAATCTACGTAAAAAGTTTGCTTTCCCCTGCAAACTCTGGAGTTGGCGCAATGTCGAAGGAGGAGGCAATTTAACAATAGCTTCGACCTTCGAAGGATCAACACGAATGCCTGATTTTGAGACAACAAATCCCAGTAATCGACCCGATTCTACGCAGAAAACACATTTATGCGGATTCAACCTTATCCGATAATGCCGACATCTCATAAAAATTGCTCGTAAATGAGTGGGATGATCAGCCCTACGTAATGAATGAGCAGGTAAATCATCAAGATATGGTTGAACAATGTGCTTAATGTCATGAAACGCATAAGACATAGCCCGTTGAAAAGTTGCTCCAGCGTTCTTAAGTCCAAAAGGTAGTTTACAATAGGCAAATGTTCCCCATGGACAAATGAAAGCTGTTTTAGGTTGATCTGCAAGGAGTATGTTTATTTGATTGTAGCCGGAAAAACCATCCATAAAGGAGAATAGTTCACTTCCAGCACAATCGTCGATTATCTGATCGATATAGGGAGTTGTATAATTGTCCTTTGGACACGCTCGATTAATATCCCTATAATCGATACATACTCTTATTGTTCCTTGTTTTTTAGTCACAGGAACAATATTCGATACCCAATCCGTTAAAGGAATTGGATAAATGAATCCTGCTCGAAGTAATTTTTCAACTTCAGATTTTATAGCGGCAGCTTTTCTAGGATGTATTTGACGTAATCGTTGACGAACAGGTTTAGCATCCGGGTAAGTCTTAATTTCATGTACTACGATCGATGGATCAATTCCTGGCATTTCTTCGTAAGACCAGGCAAACACGTCACGGAATTCTTGAAATAGGGCTTTATAAGTCTGAATTTCTTCTTCTGAACAAGAAGCACCTATATGAATGTTTTCAATTATTCCTGGCTTTACTGAAATGTCAATTGGAACCGTTCTAGATATATTTTCTAAATTTAATTCAGAATCAGGATTTTTCAATGGATTCTGAGGTTCCTTGGCATATTCAGCAGTAAAAATTGAAGCGAAATCATTTTCAAAATGATCTAATTCGGGTAAGAATGAAGACCTATGATGGAGATCTTCCCATGGTAAATCATCAACAGACAAAAACTCACGAATTTGCTCATCTGTATGAACAATTTCAGGAAATGTCGTTGCGTCTGAACTAGAAATAGAAAGTGATTCCTCTTGGATCCCATTCATTGGATCAATTTTGGTTGAAAAAGTGTTGGAAAAAGACTGTACAGTCTGGTACGCAATTTCAAATGGACTCAAAGGCATCACGCCATCAAATGAGTCAATCTCGGATTCCGAAGGTAGTATCCAAGGATCATCAGTCAAAACTGTGTCTGACGAAATCATATGAATAGTTGCTGTAGAAGACGATACGTTAGGAGGAGGAAAGGAAAAAGTTCCTAGTAAACCAAAATCTTTAATCAAACCTACTCCAACATCCTTATAAGAGATAGTCGTTTTACCAACATGCTGGATTGTTTCTGTAGAGGCTGGGTCTGACGAAAAATAAGTTAACTGATCTATTGTCACGATCCTTCCTTGATATGGAAATTTTATAAGTCGAAAGACCGAAGAGACAACAGCAGTCATAGCATAAGACCAACTACGACCCGGTAGAAGGTTGTAATCTAGAGGGGCATCAACCACTTCCACATCTAGATTAACAATTTTCCCTTCAACCCCTATGGGTAAATCCTGCAAAATACCATAAGGTTGAAAACCTCGACCATCAAAAGCTTTTAGAATCGTCGGAGATTGGTTAAGTGTAGGAGAACCGAGAGATTTCCAACACTGAAGCGACATAATACACGTTGAAGCTCCCTCATCAATCACAGTCCGAAAAATAGGTCTGTTTTTTACTAACACTGGAATCTGGAAAGCCATTTGATGAGGAAGACGTGGTGTACTAGTTTCTAAATCGAAGATTATAAGGTTAGAATCATTAACATCAACAGCTCCTATGGCAGACAATAACAATTTACGCTGTGCTGGACACGACTGCAGCACTTCCAAAGCCGACATTGTTGAAGGAGAAATAGCTAAATCTTCAACAATGTTGTAATTCTGAGCAGCTCTCGCATGTGGATTGAAAGCTGATTTACGAAGAACACCTTTAGCAGGCGGCTTGATTATCAAGTCTGGATTTTGTTTCTCGATCTGTAGCGGACCAGAAACAGGAGGAGTTGTATTTGATGCGTTGGCATTGGAAGACTCTCCTTCTTTGCCATCAACCAGATTCTTAGAACCGTAATCTTGCGATCGCGTCGCAACCCTTATATGAGACATCATCATAATAGGCTCTTCTAAAGTGGTCGAGGAAGAACCAATCATCTTACTGTCTTGAACTGGAAAAGGATCCTTCAAGACAGCAGGTTGTTGCGATCCTTTAATGAGTTTCGTAACCTCTTCTCGATATGGGCATTCTTTCGTGAAGTGATCTTGTTCACAAATGAAGCAAGGATAACGAGGTTTACGTTTCTCATCATTGGATTCTTCTCTATCTGTTTTCTCTTTCGAATTTTTCTTGTTTTTATTCCTCCCTTTCTTTTTACCACCGGTTTTTTATTTTGCCGTAGATGTTTCAACGACATGAATATCGGCAGAAACTTCTTGAGAGGATTCTCCCTTCGGGGAATCAGGTAAAGTTATAATTGGAGAAGAATTCTTTGAGGATTTCTTCTTACTTTTAGAACTAACTGTACCAATCATACCGTCAGCGGCATGAGACCCTGAAGGAGAAGCAGCTATTTGACCTTGTTTAGGTAAATCGGGAATTTTTTCATGTAAAGTACCTGACTGCGTATAGACGAGGTCAAGGTACTGAGCCTGAGCAATTACTTGCTCTTCAGTAACAACACCAGCCTTAGCTACATCTTCAGTGATCTTAGGCAGTAATGATTTTACAAACCACTCTGCCAAAATTTGATCCGGAATATAAACCTTCACCAATCGCCGTCTACGTCGCCACTCATGAATATGATCAGAAATATACGTGGACGTAGATTGTTTTAGTGAAGTTAATAATTCTGTGCCATTGTCGTATCTGACAGGCAAATGGAAATGAGTTAAGAAAGACGTTGCTAACTGACTGAAATTATGAAACGAGCCTCGTGGCAACTCAATGTACCATTTGGCTGCAAGACCTATGAGTGTCCTTTGGAAAAGACGTAAGCAAATCGAATCATCAATAATAGAATTAGATGCACACCAAAGGTGATAAGTCATCACATGATTTGATGGATCCTCTCCTGACTTACCTTCAAATTTTGGTATGTCACTGGGCAACTTATGAGGCATTGACGGCCAGTTTTGATAATAGAAAATAGGATCATTAGTAAGGCGCGTCAAATCTGGTAAATCCAAAGTTGCGATGAACGGTAACTGACGGTTAGGGTCACGAAAACCTTGAGAAGCCAAAGCAGATCCAGGAGGCGGATACCCAGGATAACTAGGAATTGGATTAGCATTGGGTATTGTATAACCTCCCGGATAACCAGGATGAATCGGACCATACTGAGGTTGTTGATAAGTATAACCGGGGTATGGTTGGTAGCTCGGATTCTGAACATAGGGACCGTATTGCGGCTGTCCTTGGTACGGTTGATAAGTAAACTGAGGTTGACTCGTAGCTGTTATTACTTATCTGGATTATCTGAACATCTGAAGCTGTGATCCACAGTGTAGGCCAGTGAAGGTACGGGAGACTTAGGGATTTACCGGATCTGAGGATAAGCGACCGAGGCCTCTGGACACTCCGAGAAATAGGTGTAAGGGTTGAGCAGAGACGTTGCGGCGGTTTGGGGGGCGGAGTGCGAGGGTGTCTTGAGCCCGGCCTGTTTGGCCCGAACTGGTGCGGGGAGTTTGAATAGGCTGGGTGACAGTTCTTTGAATTGAACCGAAACCATTGGGTGACCGGAGTTGATAAAGAATAGCTGCATTGGGTGCAGGAGCACGGTGATATTGGGATGGATCCCACACCATCATTCCGGGGTACTGTCCCGTAGAAGGTTGAACGTAAGGACCAAAACCTGGTTGAACGTAGGGTTGATAATAAGGTAAAGTTCCGGCTCCTTGAATAGATGGTTGACCAGAAGGCTGTTGGTATCCTTGTATTGGGTACTGCCCTTGAGGTTGATAACCTTGAGGCACGTACTGAAGTTGGGGTTGTTGAGGACCCTGAGGAGCATATTGAGTTTGGGGTTGACCTTGGGGAATGTACTGTCCTTGAGGTTGATAACCCTGAGGTATGTACTGTCCTTGGGGTTGCCCCCCAAAATAATATTGATCCACAGTTTGTCCTGGGAAAAAGCTACCTTGAGGTTGAGCCCCGGGTGGTAACTGACTACCTTGGGGTTGCCCCCCAGGCGATAATTGACTACCCTGAGGTTGCCCCCCAAGCGGTAACTGAGTTCCCTGAGGTTGACCCCCAGAAGGAAACTGACTGCCTTGAGCTTGAGGATTAGGAACATTACCAGACATCATAAAAACTTGCTCTGCGTTCGACGTTTCAATTTTAAGTCCACCAAGACCAGATGATAACACATTTTCGATAGGTTGAGGAGTTGCTCCTGAGAAAGTACCAGACAAAGACTGATATCCCGCAGGAACAGAAGGACCACCATGTAAAAAAGATTCAAGCGTTTGCGAAAACATGGACGACTCTCCAGCCATAATAGATGACGGATAGTAACCTCTGGGTGTAGGATGAAATGGAGCTCGAGGTGGATAAAAAGTAAGACCCGGATTTTCTAAAAAATCAGTTAAAGAAAGATACCAGGGATTAGTTCGAATAGGGCTGTAGAAAATGGATTCACGCTCCCTAAGATTTAACGATTGAGGGGAGTTGGGAAGAGATATGTCTTCGTCTGGATTAGTAAGTTCTTCTATAGAAATTAGTCCAGAAGGAAGATTTTCGGTAATGATATTTCTAACCCTTGGTGAACCTGGATCGCTAGAAGTTGGTGAGATAAATCCTGAAGATGTTTCTAACACAGAAGATTCAGTTTCAGGCTCAGAGATTTCAGGTTCGTCAGATAATTCTCCTGTAGGAGAAATATTTTCAGTGACTTCAGAAACTGAAATCGGTTCTTGAATATATTCTGTTGAGGGAATTTGATGATCGGGATGTATCACAATAGCAGAGCTTTCAGCTTCTGTTGATCTAATTCTACGGCTACCGTGTGGTACCAGAGCCCGAAGCCCTTCTAAATGACCTGGTGTAAATTCAGGGGGTTTCCCTTGTATTCTCCGGGATTGTCTTGGCAATTCCGCCACGATGAAAAATTATCTAATCACACGCAAACAAAGAAAAATTTCAATGAAAACACCTAAAGTCTCTAAGAAACAAACAATTGAATCACTCGCTTAAAAAAATCTAAGAGTTCAAACCACACACAAACAAGTAACTTTCCGTACTAAAATCACTAGTTGGTGATGAAATCCAACTTAGTAGAGTTTTAACACGAAAAGGGCGGTTGGAACAGTTACCCCGAAAACCTGCTTAATGAAACAGACTGGCACAAGTTTCTTCACATAACCATCTCGAGTGAAGAAAACCCCCCAGAGAGTCCAAGTGAGTCTAGTCGACGTCTGTTCCAGGTACAGTGGGATCTTCCCTCCACCGTCACCTTAGGAAAGAATCCTAAAGATTATGGCCTCTAAGGTTACCAACTGAAACAAATATACCTCGGGGAACAGTCTACGATCCGACACACACGCAAGGGCAGAGTAACAAAGCTCAATCCCCTTGAAGGCTCCTTGAACAGAATCCAAGGTTTACCGACAAGTGACCCCTGGCTCCTCGACAATGGTCTATCCGAGGTTTACCGTTTTTAATACGTGTATATCTTCTATCGTTCCCAATGAGGAAGGATTGATTACCCCACTGGTTCGGATATGATCTCGTGCTTAACTCCTTTAAGAGGAGCTTCCCAGAGCATACATGCAACAACTGGAATTCTTCCTACCGCAAGATATATCTACTTGTTTGTTTTATCTACCTTGGAGAGTTAATTACTCCCTACTCCAAGATACTAGCCTAAGCTATGTTGGTGATGAGAGCCCTAAAAATAAAAAGATTACTAGATGAATTTTATTTAAGCGTTACTTTTAAGAGTTGTTTCTTAAGTCAAATGGGCGCGGAAATGAAACTTTGTATGATGTGAAGACTCGACCTCCAAAAACACTAAAATGCACCTATGATGATATTCAATTCTTTTTTTCTTTCAATGAATTTTCTATCTAAAGAAGAGTTAGAGAATGCAACTTTCAAATTTCTTCTTCAAACATGAAAACTAAGTGAAAGAAACTATTTTGTCTTTTCATTAAACTATCAAAGCTCACAAGAAAAACTATTTTCTTTTCCAAACAAGAAGCTACAAAACAATTCTCTTTCGAAAGAAATCTACAAAAATTAAAACTATTCAAAACTATGAAGACTAATCTTAAAAAACTAATCTAAATTGAGTAAAAGCTTTTTAGAGTTTTTTTTTATGAATGTTTCTCTTAGTTATTCAGCAAACTAAGAATCTATCAAATAGATCAAAAACACTCAAAATATGTTTTTCAAAACACTCAAAGAATAAATGAAATTCAAAACTTTTAAAACAAGTTCTTTTCGAAGATTTGCAAAGAAATAAAAAAGGCTTAATTTCTCAAACTAGGATGTTTTCACAATGAGGTCGGATTCAATAGACAAAAAGAGATCTTATGTGATCTGAGATACTACAGATTGTCAAAAATTTGAATCACTACAAAGAACAAACAGGAAAAATAATCCAATCGGCAAAAACTTCTAGAAAATCATTCAAAACACTAACACTGTTGGAGTTCATAAACAATGAATTCTTGATAGACACAATAACCAGTCTGGGCAGAAACCAAAGATCTAAAAATTAACCAGAAAAAGAAACCTAGAAATTTTCAAAATTTTTACAGGGTCCGCATGTAAGCAGTGTTGACAGGTGCGGTCCCGCACTGTATTCTATAAAGAACGTGCGAAACTGCCCGCACTGTAACAGTTATTCAGAGTGCGGTCCTAGCAAAAATGATAGAAAAATTCAAAAATACTTCTAAATTTTCAAAAACAGAAAAAATTTAAAGCACCCAGACAGATGTGAATCAATCAAAAACCAGAAAAAGAAACCTTTTCTCAAGTCAAAAATCAAAGAGAACCAAGAACAAACAAAAGTTCTTCCCCAGCGGAGTCGCCATTTTGTTGTGTAGATTAATCCGTCTTGCGGACAAGACCGATCTCTCTAGTACAAAAGGTAACTAGCAACAAACAGCCAATTATACTAATCTCTCTCTAAGCATATGCAATTTATAAAAACACTTTACGGGTGCAAGGCCTACCTTATATCCAACACTTTGCTTGCTTACTTGATTTTGTTGAAGTCCTTCCCGTGCACTGAAAGAACGTCCTTCGTATATCTGCAATCACAAACAAGGAAAAAGATTAAGCAGCACCTGTATAGACATTATCATAAATCATACTTATCATAATGATCAAGGAATTTATGAAATAAACCACAAATTGACGGTTTAATGAGAGAAATGAGTATATTTGTATTAACTTTAAAGATAGAAAACCTTTACAACCTGTGCCTTGATGTTGTGCAGGTCCTCCCGGGGTCCGAAGCAGGAATCTCCTTTACTCTGACAAGCATTGCACTCTTTGAACTAAGACAAATGAGGATAAGTGATTTAACCTCACATAAAGTCTTAAGTTACTCAAGTCTAAAACTCAACAGCATTTCACTTCAAATCTCATAAGCTTCCCCGAACTCCACTAGACAACGATTCACCATTTTGTAGTAGTGATTCGCCATTTGTACTGGTGATTCGCCATGATTTTACAGGATAATATAATCTCGTGAGAGATTCGCCAAAAAATTATATATACATATTATATTATTAATAAAATCGCCTTCCATTTTTCCTATGTATCATTGGGATTCGCCTATTTATTATATATATAAATTTAGGGGGGTTCTTAAAATTTTCCCTGGTTTCTACCCTCATCAAAAGTGTTTTCCCCTCTAGCCTCTAAATGCATAGCTTGTACACAAACTTCGTCTAGACTAGTAGGATTGAACATAAGGATAATATGTTTAAGGTAGCTGTGCAAACCACCTATATATTTCAGCAAAGTATCTTCACTTTGTAAGTCTACCCCTAATAAGAGTGCTCTTCTCCTAAACTCTTGGGTGTAGTCTTGTACATTTTGTCCCTTAAGCTGTCTGAAGTTTTGCCAGTTCATGATAGCCTTTTGTAAATAAGCTAATGGATAAAATTTCTTTTTAATTGAAGTAATAAATTCAGTCCATGATACAGTGATCTTACCATGTTTTTAATTTCATCCTTGGTCTTGGCTTCCCACCATACCAATGCTGCTCCATCCATTCTCAATGAGGCTAACTGTATCTTGGTGTTATTATCATGAAGGTTCTATATCCTCAAGTAAAATTCCAATTGTCTGATCCAGTTTTCAAGTTTCTCTGCATTAACTTCATTGTTAAACATAGGCAACTCAAATTTGACATCAAGCTTTAAAAATGGACTTTTACCAGTGGCTTTAGACTTGTGAGATTGATTCAACGAAGTTGAGGATGACAATGTAGAGGAAGAGGATGAAGATGCGGATGGTGGATCACCATTTCCTCCGTGTCCTTTCTTTGACTTGTCATCACTTTTCTTTCCCCTGAAGAACCCTCTCCTTCTTTCTGGTTTTTTGACCCTTCTCCAACAAGCCTATCATTCCTTTCTTGGTAGAGTATCCTCACCATCTCATTCATATCCAAGAAAGCTTTCTGGAATACCTGTTCTTCTTCCTTGGGATCCATATCTTCAGGAGTTTCTCCCTCTCTTGAAGACATGCTTGAAGCTGCTTCTATGGCTCTTGGAGGTGGCTCTCTGACCCTTCTTGGTTGTGGATTACTTTGTGCACTAACCAAGTGTCCTTCACCTCTCTTGAGTTTAAGCCTAGTAAGCATCAAAACTTGTAAACAATCAACTATATCTTTGCACAAAACAAATGCCAAGTAAAACTCTAGCTCCTAAGGCTCAAATCCTTAGCTTTGATACCATCTGATCTGAAAATGAAAGTAGTTGTACTGCTGTTCAAAGTATTCATTTCCATTAAATTAAGTGTGCAAAGTGTTTGTAAGGTCTTGCAAGTAAAACAAAGTGTTCTTGGTAACTATTTATGAGTTTAAGTGTGAGGGAATGTTAATTAAATTTATTGTTTAACAACTTGAATCTGAAATACACAATAGAATAACTTCACCATAAACACACAACAACATGATGAGGCAATTCACCCGTCCTGGGCTACATTTGTCGGGTCCAAGGTTCCCAATGGGCATGTCCTTGATATATTATGATGCTCAAATTGGTTTTACAATGAGATAGAAGCCTAAACAAGTTGAAACAACTATGGAAATGAATTCATAAGACAGAAATAAGCTAAGTATGGCTTTTATTTCACTTGAAACAGTGAAGTGTAGCTCAATGCAACTCCATTTCCCTCATGGCCCTAATGGCTCTCTAAGCTTACCTGAAGCAAAAATGGCTGAAAAACACCTTTTTTGGCTCTGCAACCTATTCCAATGGCTCCAGAATGCTCAGAATAGTCGAAAATGACTAAAATTTTGTCTAATTTGGTCGAATATGGTGAAATTTATGATCCAAACTGTATTTTGCCCAGTGTCAAGTAAAAATCCCACTAAAAACGGGCTAACTAGAGATATCTGTAGTTAAATTTAGTGAACAGCGCCAAATCCGGGCGTGCTCCTCCAAATTCGGCGAACCCACTGGTGGTTACAATAAATGTAAGGCGGGGTGGTCACATGACTCAACCCCACACTAACCGCCGAGTTTTTATGCCACCTGCAACCGTATAATGTCATATTAAATGTGGCATGGGAGTGGTTACATGACATGGCTCAAACCATCGCCATGACCATCGGGCAGTTAGCCCCTGGGCACCGCGGCACAGTCATCTAGTATGGGGGCTTACCACAGAGGGTTAGCCCCTTTTAAAACTCCGCTCCATCTTTTAGCACACAACATCGACCCGACTGCTGACCCATCCGCGTGTAGGTTGAGTCGACCTCCGCCCAAATGACCCGTTTGTGTGCAGGTCGGGTCGACCTCCACCCATGAACCAAATAAAATTCGTTTGCACGGGGTTGCTACAACATGACCCATTGGCGTTCGGGTTGGGTTGTCCTCCGCCCGACTGACCCGAACGCGTTCACCAACACTGACCCTTCCATTGCACGAACACATTCAGGGTGACCCGTGAACGTTCGGGTCGGGTCGTGCTCGTCTGACCCGAACACATTCAGCTTGGGTCAGTTTTCCCACAAATCAATTTTTCAATCAATCTTGAACCTTGGGCCTAGGGCCACGTGGAAGCCTTCGGGAAGGCCACGTGGCACCCTCTGATAGGCCACCAAAAAACCGCAAAAAATGATTTTTTTTCATAAATTTTTTCTGAAGATGAAAAATTTTTTTGAGTTCAAAGGTCTTGTTTTAAAGGTTATTGGGAATTTTAAAAATTCAATATCTTCCTCATACGACATCGGATTTGGGTCCCATTTGTGGCGCCAGAATCATAGCGACGAGGCCTATCCGGTCATTCAGTTTTTAACCAATTATGAGCAGTTCCAATTTTGAGCATTTTTTTCCTCTTGGACATGATCACCTGATCATTGAAGCTGTGTCTTTGTAGCTTCATGAGGGGCTTGAGATCCATCGGCTCATGTTATAGTGTGCAACACTACCCTTAGTTCCAAATCAGGTATTTTCTGAATATCTATTTTCCTGCTCTTCGATCCTTTCTTTGCTCCTGGGAAAACTCTGTCTATCAGCATGCCCATGCTCTCACCCATGGGTCGGGAACCTGTCATGATCGGTTTCGCTCCCCTCCATGACAATACAATGATGAAATATATGTCAGAGACTTCTATCTCCAATTCTTGGTCATGAATCAAAAATATTTCTCGATCGGTGTCCCACACACTGATCAAGTACTGCAATAGTTCCAGCTGAGCTCATAGACACGGTGTTAGGAAGAATTTCAAGAGCCGAAAACCTCTCAAGCCATCCATGCATGCATCATTTCCCATGGCTTTTTCATCTTCCTCCCCGTGTTATCTTTCTTTCCACTCGATGACCATTTTGGCTTTTAATTACTTGCAAAACCATAATTGGAGCTTCCATTAGTCACATAATTGACTTTTGGATTCCTTAAAGCAGGCTATTTAGGAGAATTTTTGTCTAATTTTACCCGTGGTGATTGGTGCTGCTGTTTGAGGAACAACGGCGCCAATTGGCGCCCCCCCTTTAGAATTATGGGCGGGTCGGTGCGACTCCATGCCTGGAACCCGCGCCGACCGCCGCGACCAATCCATAACAAAATTCCCCCAAATAAATAAAAAATTAAGAATGCAGGAATTGAAACATAGTTTAAAATGTAGGAAAAGAGGAGAGCTCTTACCTGGAGAAAGCAGATTTGTGAATGACCTACTGGATTGTCTGCTGTCAGCTCCACAAGATCATAATTAAAAATGGTAAAATGCTCACAAGAAAGTGAAAAGGTGAAAAGTAATTTGTTTTTATTATTTCTATCATTTTATAACCTTTTTGAAACCCTAATTAGGTTTTTTAAGCTTATTTTTTGATTATTTTAATGTTTTATGTCGAAAAATGGGTTTTACGTGTGTTTCTTATGCAGCAACAGGTCCTCAATGATGACGATGAAGTGACGAGTTGTATTTTATTACTTTTTAGGACTTGGTAAAAGCACGAAAAAGTCACCCCCTGGAGTCATCTTTCAACCCTTTTCTGACTCTTGAAAATTGAAAAGATTGCTGAGACTCTTTTTGTTTTGAACTCGTTAAAGGCTGTGAAACATCATCTGCCCAGTATACGTTTACCCCTTTTTCGGGCTGGGACAAATTACTTACAAAAAAGGAATACCTTAGCTGAAAATGGCTAGGAGGTTCTCCCAGATATTGTTTTCTACCTTTTCGGATGTGTGAGACTACCTATGAAAAGGGACCTGCTAGAGTTTTCTTTTCCGCTTCTTTTCAAAATCTCTAAATATGAAAAGACACCGAGTTCTTCCTTTGTCATACTCGTTAAAACCTAAATGACATCGGAATTATCACCATGACGTTATCAAGTTCCTCCTTCCTAGGGCTCATAAAATGTACTAGGATGGATTTTTCTGAAGGAAAAAATTATATGACAAGCATATGCTATCCCCTTCAAGCTTGTTTCCAAAAATAATTGGGGCACTCGCCATAATGGTGTGGGAAAATGGAACCAGTTCTCAGTCTTGTCGGCAGTATGTCGCTCTTGAACATGACACTTGTTTGCAATTCATGTCGTGTTGGGGACATCCCATTCATCATTTTGCCTTCACGGGTTTTGGTTATTTGTTTTGACCTCTCATTTTCTCTTTGCCACATCACCATGACCTCAGATCCCTTGATGTCAAATACTGCCAAATTCCAGAGTTGTGTCGCCAATATTTTCAAGAGAAGTTCCTTCTGCAGTTTTCAACCCCGATCCTATGTTTAGTCCTGATTCACTATCATATTATTCCTCTATCTCGAGTCGATGATGTGGGGAACATTATGGCCCTCCTTTGACCAATCACTTCCTTTCGACTTCAACTCATTATCCATGAAGTTGATATAGAGACTCTCTTCTGGTACCTTAGAGCTTGCATGCCTCAATGGCATGTTATTTGCATTCGACGACAGGTTCTCATCATTGGCCTTCGATCGAGTGATTTTGAGGGTGTTCGACTCCAGCTAACTATTCACATTCTGTGGATTTTACTAGTTTCACCTTGAGATCCATTGTCATTACTAGTGGTTTCTCTCGCGCCTATTAAAAAAATTCATCATTGGCTGGTAATTAGGTGATTTTATTGCATGTTTGACTTCAACTCATTTATTCGCATGCTTGAATTTGTACTTGTTCGGGTCGAGATGGACCACAAGACCATGGGTTTTGTCTGATAAAATCCAGGCCATGGGACGATTTGGTTTATCACGACTATATGCATGACTCTTTTAATTAGATGGCTGCGACCATACCTGAGTGTATTTGATGATCCTTATTCTTGGATGGTTGCATCCATACCTCAGATCTTATTATTGTATGTACTCTATTATGGATGGCTATGCCCATACCACATATTCATGTATCAGAGATATCAGTTGTACTTGTTCTTGCAGGTCTTCCAACGACGATGTTTTGGTTTGGGAATGTTCTTGTAAATAATTTCACCCCTCCCTCTCTCTCGGACCTAATGCTTTAGGGGGCATCTGTTACACATTATTTTGTCACTGTCCCTACAATCCCCATCCCAAACATTGGAGGACCATTTCAGAGACTTCTGTGTACTGTCATACTTTGCCATAAGTGTCATTGCATCCCTTAGCATGTTAAGAACATATTCTCTGTTGCTCGTTCCTCAAACAGACTTTTAAAAACATATGATTTTGGGTCGGTGCTGGTAGGAATTTATGGCCTCGCACCCATGGAGAAATTAACACTTGGCCCCATGCCCTTTGGCGTTCTGTCTCAGAAGAGCACCCTCGCCGAGTTCTTTTTGGAAAGTTTTTTAAAATAGAAATGAAGTTTCCATGCTTAACAACTTCGTGAGTGGAGTCATCATGGTTTGTTCGACTGAATCACATCGAGTTTCTCCATTTGGCTTATTGTTTCCTACAATTGTAAAAATACCCAAAGGGATAGACCTCTCCTCCACCTTATGAGGGATCCCAAACCTCCTCCTCCTCTCCTATAATTTCTTCCTCCTCACATTGATTCATCTAAATAAAAAATACTTAATATATATGGTGTGTAGAAGAAGGAAGAGAAGAATCCATTTTTGAGAGAGAGTTTAGGCCCATTTCCTCATCGAGTGCAATCCCAAGCAAATCCTTGAGATGCACCCAACTGAACCCGTCAAAGGAGATCTGCAACATCAAGGCATAAGGCTGTAAAATTATTTTTCTCTATAAATAATACATGACTGGTTCCTGGTTCCAACATTGTTTCCATTTATATGCAAAGTGTTTAGCTCTCCTTTAGTAGCTGAATAGTTGTAGATGAATCTATATGCTTATATGATGTTATCGTTTGTTTGATCTTTGTGCAGATGCGTGAACATCGTCACCAACACGGAGCGCAAGGCGTGAAGACAAAGATCGAAGGATCGTTGTTGCGTTTCATGACAAAAGCATTTGACTGAGGCAGGATATCTGTTCCGGTTCATATTTCATTTATAAGCTAGGAATTCAGGAGTCCAGCATGTCCCCTTGTTGCTAGACCCACCCTAGGGCTAGAGGGATCGCCTCTATCCGCAGATGGGATTTTCCTACTCAACACTAGTCATTGTTGTCACTTGAATGGAAAAGAGTGTAATCGAGATTCTAACCGAAAAATTACTACCATGCTAAGCATGACATTTCCAGGCATCAACATATTTGGTGCTAGAATGAGGGAAACGAATAGTATATCTATCTTGAGCCTTGTTTGAATTGGTTTTAATATTTTTATTATGGATCCATCTTTGCGTCACATTTTTACATCACCTAAATCTACTAGACACTTACCTAAAGATAAAATTGAATCTTTCTATAATTTTTTATATGATGGCAATAGTGGAATCTTTACTACCAATAATCTTCGATAATTTTTAAATTTCTGTAATTCATTTAACATTGTTGAAGACAATGAAATTCACGGGTTATTTGGTCGTTCTTTTTGAGGAAGAATTCAAGTATGGTATAATGTTCTTCCAGATCAATCTGTATATTCTTAGAAACATTTCATTGAAATTTTTCTTTCATCTAATTAATATTATGATTATGATAACTTGTGTTTAAAGAAATAGGAAATCTTGTTATGTTAGAAGATGAGTTGATTGAAGAATTTTATGCTAGGCTTAAGTCACTATATTCTATGTTTCCCCTCAATGATCTTCCTTCAGAAGAAGAATTATTTCGATGTTTTCAAATTCTGGTTCACTCTTCTCGTATACATAATATATTTAATAAAGAGGAACATGATATGCACAATTCACCATTTAATCTTGATACATTTCATGATATTGCTGAACCTTTAATTGAATCTGATAATTCCTTAGCTTTACAAACACTAAGAGTCTCCTTTTACAAGTTTTCACACTCCAAAACATGTTAAAACAAACCTAGATTTGGAATATGAAAAAATATATGTAACATATTGTAATTGTTGCGATAAATTAATAGGTTCAAATGAGATAAAGCCACATCAAGATTTGATTGATGAATATAGTGATAGTTTTTCTTTAGAGACTAATCCGATACTAGTTCCTAATCTTTCGAAAAAAAAACATATTACTAGACTATAGTTTTGATCATAATCACAAATAGGCATCTAGTTCGATCCACTCTGGCGATCATTACTTGTACCCATATTTATTCTAAAATAGAGATTCATATACTAATGACTCTAGTGACCTTTCCCTTGAAACCTTTTCTTCAACTAGTATGAATTTCTTTGAAGGCCAAATTGTTATGATGAAGAATTATTTTCCCACCAATGATAGTTCTGACTCTCTTTCTTATCATTTCATGGATTTTGTTAATTCAAATCAGCCTTATAATTTTCAAGAAGGATAAGTTATATATGATGAATTTTTTGAAGATGATGGCATGGAATTATTCCAGAGTGACTTCAGTTTAAATTTGAGTTCAAAATCAACAAATTCTCCTACTCTTTCCTTTTCTCTTATAGATAAACATAATATTGAATTCATTACGGTTTGAATTTTTGAATTCTCTTGTAGGGAATTCTTTACAAGTTGAATTCTTAATTGCGTTGAGAGGTGCCCTACAACCCAATATAGAAGTAGATGTCTAGGCATAAATGTTTAATATTTATATGTCAACTCAATTAAAAATTAATACAACCCAGTATAGAAGTAGATGTCTAGGCATAAATGTTTAATATTTATATGTCAACTCAATTACAAATTAATAAAAGGTTAAAAGTAATATATATTCGAGCATGGTGAAGATGTTTTATTGTAGACATTTAAACCTTGGTTCAATTAATAATAAAAATTTAAAAGTTATAAAAATAATAAAATTCAATTTATTACATTATAATTTTGTTTTGTAGGCAACCTATCCCCTCCAACTTAAGTTAGAAATTACGCTCTTGGAAAAATTGCATAAATAATTATAATTTACATTAGTCAATGCTAAATTAATAATGGTTGATAGACAAATCATCCTATAGTCTTGCTTTGGAAGTAACTAATAAATTGAGATGTGAAGTGGCTAAGTAAATTTCTTGCTCAAGCTGAAGGAAACAAAAATAATGGTGGGAAGAAATTCATGTAAGTGTATTTTTTACATCTTATTCCTATCAAATTTTTATGCAAAGACTTGCTTAAATTATGGAGGGAAGTAATTGATGGTAGATATTTTATTTACTTGAGTATAAGTTATTTTCAAGTATTTTATTTTTGGACGGTTTTAGTGCAAAGCTTAAGAATAAAAATCATTACACAAACATCTAAAAATCATGCATGAATATCGCAATCATATCCATAAATTGTGGCATAAAATATTTAAGGCCCTTATCCACAAGGCATTATATTGTGCAAAGGTTGTAATAACACCTTCAAGCTATTCTCCAATCAAATGTTTGATTTTTGTTTTAATAATATTTAAAAATAAATATTTATTTTTCAAAGCTAAACATTATAATTTGCATTGTTCAATGCTAAAATAATAGTGATCAAAAAACAAATTTATTGTTAGAGACCTGCCTGGGACAAATAATGATTCCATAACCATATTTAAATTTAATTAATAAGCACGTAAAAAATTAATAGTTACAATATAACAAGTTTATTATCCATGGATATTCACCTCCACTTTACCATGGATATTATTAATCTGTAAATAGGTTTTGTTACGATACCATGGGCCAATATTATGGCTAATCAATATCAATCCAAAAAATATATAACTCATTTCACAATTTAAAATTAAAATGTAAAATATTTTAGACATTACATATAACATTGATTACATATAGTGAAAATTATCCATCATATGGATGAAGGTGGGAGAGAGAGGGAAAGAGAGAGAGATGGAACAGAGGGAGATGGGGAGGGGGTGGGGAGAGAGAAGGAAAGAGGGAGGGAGATAGTGACAGAATTGGAGGGCAACGAGAGAGAGAGAGTGATGGGGAGAAGAGAGAGAGATGGGGGGGAGGTGCAAGAGCGAGGGGGGGAGGATGGTAGGGAGAGGAGAGAGGGAGGGATAGAGAAATGGAGTTGGATGGGGAGAGAGAGGGAGGGAAGAACAGAGACATAGAGAGATAGAGGTAGAGAGAGAGGGAATTATAAGGGAGAGATGGAGAGAGAGGTAGAGAGGAGAGGAGAGGAGAGAGAGAGGGAGAGGGAGACATAAAGATGGAGGGGGGAGAGGGAGGGAGATAGTGACATAGTTGGATGGTATAGAGAGAGAGAGAGAGAGAGAGAGAGAGAGATGTGGGCGGAGAGACCGAGGGAGGTGGGAGAGAAAGGGAGAGAGAGGAAGGAAGAGAGAGAGTACTTAAGAGAGGGAGGGAGAGAGAGAGAGATGGAAGAACAAAGAAATATAAATATACATGTGGAGAGAGAGAGGGAGTGACAAGGGAGAATGGAGAGAGAGTGAATAAGAGAGGAGAGGATGGAAGAGAGAGAGAAGGAGAGGAGAGAGAGAGAGAGGCAGAGAAGGGATATAGAGAGAGAGGGACACACAAATATGGAGGGGGGAGAGAAGGACATAGGGAAGGAAAGAGTGAGAGAGTTAGAGGGAAGAGAGAGAGATATAGTGATGGGGAGGGGAGAGAGAGGGAGGTGGGAGAGAAAGGGAAAGAGAAGAAGGAAAATAGAGAGAAATTGAGAGGGAGAAGGAGAGATGGATTTGAAGGGGGAGAGAGGGGGAGGGAAGAAGAAATACATAAAGAGAGAAAGGTGGAGATAGAGAGAGAGAGGGTGACAAGGGAGAGATGGAGAGAGAGTGAGGGAGAGAGTCGAGTGGGAGGGAAGAGAGAGAGAGAGGAGGGAGAGAGGGAGAGATGAATCCAACCTAGATATGGTATGTGTGTATATAAAAACCATCCTAGATCCATCTAAACCTAGGATATATCAGACAGTGAGAGGGATAAAATATCTTTTAACTTTAAAAGAGGTTTGTATCTCAAGATATTTGATCCCTCCCAGTGCTTGATAAATCCAGGGTTAATATGGATTTAGGCTGGTGATATATGAAAAGTATATCAAGGTATAAATTTATAGAAAAGAATTTTTGATAATCTTAAAAATAATTGAATTATTGAAGGAATATTTGATTAATAATAAGAAATTACTTTAAAATGGAGTGTTCATAGTCAATTAGGAGAGTTTTTTAGAACTAGAGATCTTTGTGGCTTAGGATTGGCAAAGGAAGATCTGCGGAAAGCCTAGGTTCTGTGGCCTGTGGCCTGTTTTTTTTTCTATGAATCTAAGATTGGATTGGGCTAGTTCTATTAATTAATAAGGTGTTCACAACCCCCCATCTCATCGCCTTGGTTTGATCCTAAATCTCATTGCATCTCTTCATTGGAACATTCGATTATTTCATGGTTTGGGTCTTCTTGCTAGGGATGTCTACTTCTCTCTTCCAGAAGGCACTCTGTCTCAATTGTAACCCCCTCTTCCCACATCTACCCAAGAAACCAGCCAACCCGGGTAAACATGTGACGAGAGGCTACTAATATGAGGTTCAAAATCCTAGGTGACTTTGAGGAAGTGGAACTGATGGAAACAAAACAAACAGACCTTACACTACATCATTGACACCCCTAGGAGGTAACCCAACCTTCCAGGGCCTTGTTCCATGAGTGGGAACTAATTTTTGACCCATTTGAGGCTTAGTTGCAAGAATGTGAGGGAAAGGGAGTGGTTATATACCCTTAGCTGTGGGCTTGCCTTGTCAAGGCTGCGGTTAGGGCCTAAAAAGGTCAATATTGTGCCTACAACTCTGATATTCGCGCCACATTTTCATCCTCTGATCCCAGGCCACTGCCCATAACTTCCTGTAAATTTAGGAGAAGATAAATAACATTAAAAACAACACATGGAAGAAATCATATCATAATAACTCATCCAACCCCACCCAGCCAGGACAATCATTTCGTCAAATATGTCACAAACATTGCATCTACAGGTGTAAACATCAGAATTAAACATGGGGGTCTAATACTTATCTGAGAATCACTAAGAAGGATTTCTCCCTTACATCATAAGCTTCATTACAATATATTTTACCATAGATACATTGTATATTAATCTACAAGAGAAAACATAGATAGATAAATTCATCATCACTGCTAAAATACATGCTTATAACCAACATAATAACAACATAATTTCCATTGATATAACATTAGTGAAATCCACATAATAATTAGTACATTTGTATACCAAATACCAAAATAATGATCTTCTCATTAATGAGTGTAAAAACCAATCGGATATGGGACTTCCATGTTCCACCCGACCATAGATTGGTTGAGCCAAAGATCTCTTCAGCCAATCACCCTTGTGCCATATTCCAAGCATGAATGTGGAACTAAAACTGAAAAACCAACTAGGGCATCCCATGGCTAAACCACCTCACCATCATCAATCATAAACTAGGCTTTACCGCGATCTAGAATTGGTCACTAGGCCAACACAAGCATGGATATCACTAGATTATCTTCACCTAAACCATGAGAAATTTTCTTGTTTCCTAGTCTCTCAGGATTTACCGCAACCCACATTCTGAATCAGGGGTTACTAGGCCCTAAGCCGAGAAATAATCTCCAGGATTTACCATAATCCCAAACCTGAGATTCCTAGGCCTGAATGGAGAGCAAACTACCTCTAGTCTTTAACGTACATCCTGCCATTCGGCGGTCGAGGATTCCTAGGCCTACCGAGGAAACACACTATCCGTCTTTACCACAACCCACACTCTAGTTTAGGGGTTACTAGGCCATGTGTTATATAAATTCAGTGATCCACCCCACTCAGCTTCAAATCCATCCAGTAATATAGCTAAGCCAAAACATGAGAACACCACAACACCTTGGTTATTTGGAAATGAAAAGGCTAGTTTGAAAACACTATCACACCTAGAAAAACCCATGCTAAGACAACAATAAACCACATGCAATACCATGCATGCCAAATCTAGCAAGGTAAATAGACATGCAAATCGATACATGTCAATAATCCTGTTGTAGCTGCTTGATTCTCGCACCTCCTTGCTTACTTCCCCTTTTTCATGCTTTCTTTCCTTTCTTGCTCCAATGCCACGATGCTCCAAAACTCCAAGTGTCTAAGAGTGAGTGAGAGAGAGAGATAATAATAAGAGATCTCCAAAGAATGCACCGACAAAACGTACCAACTGATCCTCAAAAGCCTTTTTATGGAAGAGGCCTCTATTTTCTTCATTTTCCATTATTTTCCTTCAATTTCCTCCTCACATGAAGCATGCGACCTTTCATCTTCATTTTCTCCTATTTTCCATTAATTTCATAAATACATTCCAATTAATGCCTCATGCCTTTCTAACGCCTTTTCCATTGCCTTTACCAATTTCTTTAGCCATAATAAACCAAATTAACATCCCCTAGGATGTTTTTCCCTACATTCAACTTGGAATAAGTTTCCCATCAATCGTGGTTATTAATTTTAACTTTTATTACATGGAATTTTCACCAGGGCTATTATAGAACCATCCCCCTTGCGGGACACCGTCCTCGGTGTTCAACCACACATATAACTCAACAAAACTGCTGAAAATAAAACATAATTTCCATGGATATTTATAACACAGCTCGTTGCAGTATTTACAATGAATAACATGCTCAAAATAAAAAAATAATCATGATAATCATACCGGGTACTGGAGCTTTATAACACAACTCATTATGATATTTACAATAATATACACATATGCACATTCTGTCAACCAATAAATAAAAGGATACGATGCATGTATCTGCAACAAGGGAATCCATAGGCTCACACCCCCACCCTCAAAGTAATACCAGGATTCACTTCCTTCCCAAGAAGTTCAAAATCCACTGCCAAAGACAAAGTTGCATCACATTTCCAACATTATAATCTTGTGTTATTGTACCCTCAGTGAAGAGCTACTGGCAAATTTTTCCAGGGCACACTCCCAATGTGTATCTGATTCCATCTGGAAATGCTAATGACAAAAAAAAATCCATCCCTGACCTTCCTTTCTCTACTATACAGTCCCTCGGGCTTTCTGGTAACCCCCTTCCGTGCAGTCACTCACCTTCCAAGTTCCCTGACATCCCCTGTCCCGGGAGATCCATCCCTTGGCAAGGATTCCTCGCATTGGAAGATAAAACAACCAAGGCATATATCTTCCTCAAAACCATCATACCAATCATATCATGCTCATGGAAATCAATGGAAATTATTGGGTACCAGTGTCCCATAATGGCCCTACTCCTAAAGTGCTTTACCAACATAGTTCTTGCAGTCGATGTCAACCATCCAACCAGGAATTTCTGTGCTTTCCTGTACCAAGCACATAATCCCCACTAGACTCAAAATAAATGGAAATAACTTCAAATCATACCTCTTTTTTAGCCTGTCAATAAGGTACATTTTCAATCCTGTTCACTTCCTGTCACACAAGTCAAACTAGTTGTTTGATCAAATCATCATGTATAAACATATCACATCTAGTTAGCTCAAAACACAACTGTCATACATTAAAATATTGAATAAAATGAAATCAATGTAAACCATAATCATAAATCACATGTAGCCATCATAAGTTAGAATCGTAGATCACATGCATAATATAACTCAAATAAAATGTCGATACTTATCATTCATCATTCCTTACTTCTGCCTTTGTTCATTCTATACACACATTGGATCGATTGCCACACATGACAAGCACCCAATTCCTTCTCTTCAAACACGTACACATACACGTAGTGTACATTACAACACATACACACATATACGACATACAACACCATACAATACATACACCCGCACTGACATACGACACATGCACCTACACCTGGTGTACTATACAACACAATACATACACCTACACCTGGTGTACTATACAACACAATACATACACCTACACCTGGTGTACTATACAACACAATACATACACCTACATCGGCATGCAACACATACACCCACACACGGTGTACAATACAATGCAATAAATATATATATACATATACATACACATAGTAACACACAACAAATACAGATGTCGCGATACCACAAATATACTATGAACATACATAGTACCACATGCCCTCAACACAACATGTACAACATGCACGCAATACCGCATGTATACTAGTACCATATGCACAACATGTAGATAGCACCACCTGTACGCAACATTACCTACACAATGTGTGCACAACATCACATGTACACGACACCACCTGAACAATGTGTTCACAACCCCAAATGTACACCACACCACCTGTACAATGTATACACAATACCACATGTACACAACACCATATGTATGACATGTACACGACACCACATGTACATAATATTACATGCACAACATGTACACTGCACCACTTGCACACAACACCACATACACAACATATACACAACACCACATTCATACAACACCATATGTAAAATCATGCACACAACACCAAATGTACATAGCACCATACGTACATCAGGAACACAACACCATATGTACATAACACCATATGTACAAAACACTGCATATCCAACATGTGCATAACAACATATGCACATAACACCGCACATCCAACATGCATATAGTACGATATGTACACAACACCTCATATCTCACATGTACATAACACCATCTATACCTAGAACTACATATGCAATTTATACACAACACCATATATGCAATAGGCATACAACATCATATGTACACAATACTACATATGAAACATTACACATCACCATAGGTATGATCACTGAATATACAACATGCACAACATATACACAACAATAGTACTGCACATCCATAGACCACACACTGACCCCACAAGAAACCTTACTTCTCCATTCTTATCTTAGAATGTCGTAGATCACCCTAATTTCACTTCGTTGATGTACCCCTCAATATTACCTATCCATAAAATAAACATATACATAGTATAATCACATATTATCAAATCATACCCACATGGTACTAACCTTGTAGATCTGTCAAGGTTACTCTTCCCACTTGATTCCTCATATCTAGGAACCTCCTCATGCCATTCACCTACATAAGCAATCATTCCTCCACGTGAATTGTCCCCGATAACCCTACCAGATAGTGAAATAGATACATACATACATATATAATCATTAGCATGGAACAATAATTATCCATGATGACCCTGTTAGACACAACATACATACACGTATATGTATACACATATAAACAAGAGCATAATCACGATCACAACATAATTACTAGATATCATAAGGTCTAGGTTAAGAGAACTCCCTTTATCCATGCACAATATGCACAACATTGAGAACAACGGTTCCCAACATACCCAAGGAATCTAACACCTTAAATCCAGTCACTTTACTTTTTCTGTCACCTTTCTCATGTCTGTATTGACACCGTCCATTTACCACAATGGACCCATCCAGTCCAACCGAATCTCATACTCTTACCTTCCATCCAGTCCAACCGACTCTCATGCACCGAGCTTCATCCAAGTCTTACATTACCTATTGGGTTTCATCCAACTCTCCCCGAGCTCTATTACTTTCCTCTTTCCCAACCAATTCCCAAGACTCTCAAAACATAAAAGACAAGGACAAGAAAAAGAAACAACAAGAAGAAAAACATGAAAGCCAATAGTAATATGACACCACAAACAAAGTGGCATGGCCATGAACTAGACATAATCAAGACCACAAATCAAGCACAACAAATCACAAGAGACTAGAAGCACAAGGCTAGCACCAAACACCATGACTCAATCTCAATGGTTCCCAATACTTCCAAAGGAAACCTCAACTCGAGCCTTCTTCAAGATTTCATGGAAATATCTTTGCCATGCAATCCCTGCATCATTTTTGGCTTGAGGGGTCTTGACTCAGGTTCGGTTTTAAGGTTTTCCAACAAACCCCTGTACTACTGGCCCTTTCGCCAATGGCTTGCTTGCATAGGTAAAGGTCTCACCCGAAGTAGTATGGGAGGGTGTTGGAACCAGGTTTCCGCACCCTGAGAGAGAAAAACTTAATAGAAGTGGGTCCCTTTAGATCTAACAAACATGCGCTGGAGAATCCCTAATGCAGGAACCCTTAACAATGTACTTGCAGAATATCTTCAGCGAAGCTCATAAATCATTGTATAGCATGTTAACGGAAGCAAAAAAATTAAATCTAACCAGATCTATGCATTCATCTTCTCTCACAGTATCGCATCCACGTGCACATCGATAATCAATAATATGCAACAAACAAATATAGCTTTAGAAATAGCACAGAGCACAACCCATAATCATAACACAGAAATAATTCAGCTATCTCAAAACAGTATTCTCATTCATTAATTTCATCTACAAACTTTATTTACTAGCCCGCACACACAGCCAGTGGGGTCCATACACAGCAGGACTTGGGGTCTTCGCGCACACAACCAACAAGAGCCCTTACCTAGAAAATCGACACAAAATATCCCCAAGTTCGTATCTATGCTTAATCCAAAACTCACCCTCTCTCTAGACTCAATTTATCCATTTATTAATAACATATTCGCTTGTGCTACTCTATGGTCCAGAAACCGTGGTTTTCAGACTCTTGGTCTACCCTTGATCCAGGGTAAAATCTTAATACCCCTTAACCAAGACCTTTTAATTCGGCTGATAAATAGAATTGCATTTAATTAAAGACGTTAAAGAACTGAAATGAACGATTGTAGCTGAAAATAAGAGGAACATAAATGAATAAGATCAGTAATCATAAGAACACGTCGTTTGATGACGGAGTTCGTCCAGGAGGGACTACATCTCTGGGCCTCGGTGTCAAGATGGTGTAGGCCGCTGCATTATGTGTTGTGAGAAGAATATGTACATGGATGTGTTTCACTATGACATACAAGGAAAAATTGCCCTCACGAAGGAGTGGCTTGACTTCTTTAAGAGATGTTCTACTATATAACTCTCATACATAAAGAAAGACTCCTATCAGTATGACCATAGATGACATGTAGCAAATAAGAGTATCCCACCTATCCTGGCAAACAAGGGATCTCAAAAATACACATAGCAAATAAGAGCATCCCGCCAATGTGGCATAAAAGGGGCTCATACATGACACAAATCCATAGCTGAAAGTACATCAATAACAACACAAAGCAAGATCCCACGACTCATGTATCAACCGGGATCTGCAATACATAATGCATCTCAACGAGAAATAAATAAAGAAGTACATGGAATACACATCATATACCTCACGCTACCATTTGCTGAAGGTTGAACTGCTTTGCAGCTGAATCTGAAAGCACCATCAATCTTGTGGCGTCGAGAAAGGTGAAAACGACTGCTCACATGTAAAAATCTGACACCGGCATAGTCCACTTCCAAAAGTGGTTGGAAAATCGAAAACTCAAATGCAGAAACTGAGCACGCCATCAGACTCGTGGCGCTGAGTAGTGCTGAAACGACATAAAATTTGTCCCATTTGGACAAAGTCAAAATTTCGCCCTCCTGAAAATTGGCCTCAATCGAGGTTCCGCCTGCCTCTTTTCTGGCTCATGGTTCCACATGACCTGCATTAAAAAATAATAAATCTGGAACTGTGTGCGCGCTGCTCCATTCCCTGGGCGCACTGATCTGCAATTAAAAAATATTAAAACTCAAATTCCGTGTGCACTCCTTGCTCCTCCATGGCTTTTGGCGCACTGTAAAATGACGAGTTAATATAAAATTTCTGGGCGGAATAACCAACAAAGAAGTTGTTGGTGCGTTGGTAAAAAAATGGAATTCGTTGAGGAGAGGTCGGGGGGGTCAAATCCCGCCCCTCCATACTTGGCACGAACCTTCTTTTAAAAAATAGGCGCCTTATATTTTAAACCCAACGAATAATTAAATGGGGGTCGGGCCCGCCTAACCACCTCCGTTATAACATATATGTAATATATTACATGTTATATATATATGGTGGATGGATCCCGTGGGGTCCGGCGGGGTCCCCATAACTATTATGTTTGTTTTTTTTAACGCTGACATACGGTTGAGTGGGGTGGCGGCGGTGGTGGCCCGCCACCTTTTTTTTTAATTAATTTTTGTTTTGTTAAAACAAAATGTGCCTTTTTTAAAATTTGGTTTTTGACTGTAGGAGCCAATTTAAACAGGCGAAAATTTCGCCCGGAATCTGGCCTGAGCTTGCCGGAATCCGGTGGCCGGAAAAAGTCCAATTTGTGTCCTCTTTAAGGCTGCCCAGTCGCCAAGTCAACCTGGAACTTTGACCGCTTATAACTTCTTCATACGGACTCGGAATTGAGTGTCGTCTGCGCCGTTGGATTCAGAATTACGAGATCTACAACTTCAACTTGGTTTGAGAGAAATCCGAACACTTTGATTTTTGAGCCTTTTACTTAGGCCACCTGTACTTGTACCTGATTATTCCACCTGGATCAACCCTTTGACCCATTACAATTCATTGGGGCTTTGACCCACCCCAAAGCCCCTGTGCTAGACTAAATATTACAAAAATGTACCAAAAATGCGGTTAGGGGACCCCACTCCAATAGGCCCCCAACATAATCTTCTGACTCATCCCGAGTAACATCAGCAGTGGGGTCTTCATCTTCTCCTGGAGCTATGCGACGATGGTGACAAAAGGGGGAAGGACACCTTCAATCTGAATGGCTGCATTCTGTACGATATCAACCAATTTTTGTGAATTTGGGCCTTCAGTAGCTGCGGTGACGCTTTCCAAGGTCTGGTTCAACTGCTTCACTGCCATGTCTAAGTCTTGTGATAGTTTGAGAGCTTCATCATCCCATGGCTTTAGGTGGTTTTTTAGGACTTGCTTTTTGTGGCGAAGCCCCTCAATTTCGTCTCTTGGCGCATGGCTGGTCTGAAGACATGCTAGGCATTATGCTGGGACGAGGGTGGGCATGGTAGCTTTCATTTGTTCAAAATATTGTTCCTTCTGGCGCAACTCCTGATTGAATTGGAGGAGGGGATCGCACTGCACCGTGGACCATAATCCCATGGCAGTTTGCAACAATTTTTCACCCTTGGATAATTTTTATGTAATACTACTCGTGGCTTCTTTAACTAGTGTGGCTCGCTGGGCGCGCACCTCAGAAGGAGTCTCAGGCTGCAATTTGGCTTGTAGTGCAGCTATCTGTTACTCTAAGTCTGCTTTAACAACCTGCACCTTGGTCTGGGATGCCTTCAAGGCAGCTACCAAGCCTTCAACCTTGGCCTGTGGTGCAGTGGAGGTAGGAATTAGTTCCGGCATATCCTCACAGATCCGATCTATCAGATGCTCCAATTCAGCCTGCTGCGCAACGGCTACGATATGTATTGCTTGGGCTTGGGTGGTTTCGATAGTTTTCATCACAATAGTTTGCGTGGCCTCGTCGAGCTACTGTGGCACCGACCTTTATCTGTGTTGAAGCTTTCTTAAGATGAATACATAAAGGGCGTGCAACTGCTCACCTTTCAATCTTGCAACATCGAGGTCAACCACAGAGCACGCACAGACTTGCTCGCATAATATCGGAGAGACCACAGTGAAAGCCGCACCCAGGAGGGAGCATATCTTACTCTCATTCATGGTGGCCAAAGCTATAACTATGGCGGGTTGGCTTGCTTGATTTTTCCTTGCCTGATCTACACTCACCTGAAGCATATCTTCGTTTAATTGAAGGGCGTGCAGCCCAGACTGCAATGCTTCTACTGTGACCTTCTGCTGTTTTTCCAAGGCAGCCCACCGGTCTTCGGAAGAACCATTGACAACGTCTGCAATTTTCTCCAATTCATCCTTTGTCAAGGTGACCTCCGTGTCTGTTTCAGGCATAGTAGCCTTGCGCTTCTTCCTCTGCCCCTTGGGAGGCTTGCTTGTGCACTTCGTACTGTGTGGGGACTCTGTGCCTTCCCCACCAATCCCTTTGACTCCCTCATCCTACTGAGACTCCTGCTCTGCCCCCTTGGTGGCATCCTCGGGGTTCTCTTTGGTCGTATTTTTCTCCATGGTGCGCACCTTAGTTTCCTTTGTTGTACTCGGCGGGATAGTATATTTGGGAGTTGTGTCCTTATCATAGGTGTCTGCTGTAACTGGGGCGGATGACTTGAAGCCAAGCTTACTTGCTGGTGTCCAAGTTTTGACCAGTTGGTCGATTTATGCTTCCATGGCCATATAATGGAGGTTATACCAGGCTTGATCCTTGCGGGCCCGAATCTGCACATTGTGCATAGTAACATGAAACTCAGCAGTACCTTTGTACTTTTCGTATACCGCAGGTGATAAGTGCAGTCGGGAATGAATTGCTGCTGCCAGTGCATAGTCAAACAACACCCAGAACACCTTATTCTCCTCTGTGCAATTTGGATCCTTCAAATTTGAAAGGTTCATATACCGCACACCTTCACCAATATCGGGGGCAAGATCTGGGAGCATCGCATCATCGGGTGTCTCCCACGCCACTAAGGCAATAAACATCAACAACCAAGAGTAGAAATGCCTTCCCCTGGTCCTGTGCCTTGCACACATCATCTAGTATCTCTTCGAAGAGGTACTGCGACCAGTTGTAGCAGGAACGGTCGACACTCGACACTTGCACATCAGCTTGCAGGCGAGCAATAGAGTACCCAGGCGCACTCCTGGGTCGGCTATGGTTTCTACCAGGAATCCCCATTTGTCACGCTTAACCTTATACTTCTCTCGATCTTCATTAGCGACCTTCTACTCATACTTATTGTTGAAGCCCTTCATGGGATGGGGCCCTTGCATCCGTCGGTCGATGATTCGGTGAATGAGCATGACATCAATTGGGATGTAGCCTTAGATCCATAAGCACCCATCATGGATCAGTGCCAATAGCTGGCGCACAACCAGGCTGGTGATGGCATAACAAAAAAAGTGGGGGAGGCACAAAAAATTTAATATCCCTCAGGCTTCTAATTCGTGCGCCCATGGAATCAGATCCACCTTAGACACATTATCATACAACACCTGCTCCAGATACAATTCAGGGGCCAGGTCTGAGAAGGCATCCTCATTTTCCAAATTGTGATCATCAAATTTAATAATGGTGAGGCTTCCGAACATGTCACCAATCAAGGGGACCTCCTCCGGGACCAATGACACTTGCAGGTATTTGCACATCACATCAACGTTCTTGGGGGTGCGCACTGTTGGTTTTCTTGGCTTCACATATGCGAGCAACCAGGAGAGAAAAGTCACCAACATAGCTTCGTCTTGGGCTGTGATAGGGCGCTTTGATGGATTAGGTGAGCCTGCCTTAGGAACATGACAAGGGGAATGCATAATCCGAGGGGATGTGCACGACTTCACCGTGGCCCACTTCGTAGCTTTCTCTTTCCCTTTCTCTGTTCCCTTCTCCTTCCCCTTCTCCTTCCCCTTTCCCTTTCCCTTGGACGACATAGACACAACCTCTTCCACGTTAGGGGTTACCTCAAATACATATTTCGACCCCATTTCCCCAGAGGCCGTGACATGTGACGATTCAGTGGGGTTAGAAGCAGTCATTCTCGCTCGGAAGATGAATTTAGGTTTAATACTATTAGAGTGGGTAGCTCGCCCAAAAATATAGATGGAAAATGCACATAATACATAGAGTTCACAAGAAAACACAAGGTGCAATTTTTTTGGAAAGCAACAAAACCGATTATTACCTGCGCCCCTCTTTTTTATAGCCTTCGATGAGTAAAATGGTCGGATTAGCCTTAAATGAAACTTACCATCAAGGAAACAGTAAAAAATCCACCCATATCCTCGAATTAATTTCCAAATGCTCGCTCCATTCAATGGTAAAATCATTTTTTCACCCAGTTTTACTGTTCCAATGGATAGTTTTTTCAGCTGTGCATGACCCCTGGGCTTCTCGCGCACCCTTCCATGCCTCCTTACTTGCATGTTACCCCTGTGCACCTGTCAGACCCTCCTTCACTGTGCAACAGTCCTTATACAACTACTCCAGCCATATAGTCATTTGGTAGGCGTCGGGTTGTCCCTATAAGGTTTTAGACAACTGCTATTAACATACTTGGGAAGGTACTCTTCGGGCAGCGTAGCCAACCTACCCACACCACCATCTATAGTCTCTTTCACTATGCAGGGGCCCAACCAATGCTTTCAGAATTTTCCTGGGTGGCGCGCGAACTGGCTGTCATAAAGCAACACCAATTCCTCTTCCTTGAATACCTTTTGTCGGATATGTCGATCATGGCAGGATTTTTCTCGAACCTTATTAACCTACTGGTGAAAATTAGCAATGAACTGATCCTCTTCTAAGGCAACCAACTACGCCAAGCGTTCCTCCATGATGTCAGGTTCGGCCATGTTTTTAAAAGATGTGATGCGTAGGCTGGGGACTTTGTATTCCATGGGCATGGTGGCCTCCTTCATGTATAATTTCCTAAAAGGCGTTTTTCCAGTCAGTTTCTTGCACGTGGTCCGATAGGCCCATAGCACTAAAGGGATGCTCATGTCCCAATCACTTCGATCAGCATTGTAGACCTTAATTAGCGCATGTTCCAAAATTTTATTGAAGGTCTCTACTACGTGATTCGCTTATGGGTGATATGGGGTACTCTTCGCATGGTGGATCTGAAATTCCTCGGTCAAAGCTTCGATAGTTTCATTAAGAAAATGTGTACTTATATCGCTCAATAAGATCTTTAGGCAACCAAACCTGGTCAGAATATGTTCAAAGATGAAGTGCGCAATGGTATCTGCAATGCAGTCCTTTACATGTTGCGCTTCCACCCACCTGGTCACATAATCAGTTGCAATAATGATGTAATGTGCGCCCGTATTCTTTCCAGGGGGATTGATGGGTCCTACAAAGACTATGGTCCATTTGTCGAATGCCTGTAGAGCCATCTGTGGTTGCAGGGGCATCTCTTCTCTGCGCGAAGGTTTCCCTATCCGTTGGCATGCGTCGTAGGTACAACAATACGCATGGGCATAACTATGAAATGTCGGCCACCACAATACCCTCAACACCTTCTGCGCAGTTGATTTCCTTGCATAGTGTCCTCGTGCTACTCCTCCATGGGCTTTAGCCAAGATAGCTTCTCTTTTGTGTTCTAATACATACTCCACAATACCTCATCTGGTCCCATCTTGTATAATTGACCAGCAATTATAGTGAAATCAGCTGTGTGGGCTACCAACTCCTTTTTCTTCTGTACTGAATAGTATGCAGGTGCCATTCTCATAGTTAAGAAGTTAATAATGTCTACAAAGTGCTCGTCAACCACCTTGATAGAAAAAATCTGCGCATCCAGTAGCCCTTCTTTGAGATTAGTTGGCTCTTCTCCACTCTCGATATGAGATAAGTGATCAGGTCTGACATTCAATATCCTAAGGTTTACAATGATTTCGAAATCATACTCCTGGAATAAGAGTAAGCACCTACAAATATTCCCCCCCAACACATGCTTATTGACCACATATTTTAAATTTGAATGATCCGTGAACATCTTGAAGTGTCCACCCAATAGATAGTGTCTGTATTTATGCAGGGCATATACCATTGCCAATCCTTCTCGCTCAGTAGTAGAATATTTACGCTCTGTGTTAGAGAGTTTCCTGCTAGCAAATGCAACCGGGTGGTCAATGTCTCCTTCTCCGGGCTACGCTAAGATAACTCCTGGGGCTATCCCTGATGCATCCACATGGACATAAAATACCTTCGCCCAATCTGGAAATATGAGGATAGGCGCAGTGACTACATTTTATTTTAGTATCTCAAAGCTCTTCTGAAACTCCTCATCCCAGAAAAAGGATACATTCTTTTTCAGCAGCTTCTCCATTGGTGCAGTGATCAGGGTGTACCCTTGAATGAACTTCCTATAGTAACCGGTGTGCCCTAAGAATGAGCACAACTGTTTCTCAGTGGTGGGGACTGATAAGTTTATGATGACTACAATCTTTGCTAGGTCGACCATCAATCCTTGCTGAAATACAACGTGTCCTAAAAAAATCCCAATTGGCACACAAAATATGCATTTCTTGATGTTTAGCGAAATCTGATGTTTCCTGCAAGCATCCAACATAATGCGCAGGTTCGACACATGCTTCTTGAATAAACCAAAAACCATCCAATCATCAAAATAGACCTCGAGAAACTTATGAATGAATTCCTTGAATACTACTACAACTATGTGCGAAAAAAAGGCAGGGGCATTCTTCAACCCAAAAGGGACAATGTACTGAAAAGATCCCCATTTAGTTGCGAAGGTTGTCTTGCTGTGGTCTTCAAGTGATATTTTGATCTAATGGTACCCTGAGAACCCATTGATGAATGAGTAAGCTTCCTCACCTCCCACATTATCCAAAATTTCATCAGAGAACGGTGTAGGAAAAGGATCATGTACACAGGCATCATTCAACTTGCGCAGGTCTACGCAGATCCTTATCTCTCCTTTAGTATTCTTCTCTTGGACCACCATAGGGCTTACCCAATCTTATTGTTCTACTGGTTCAATAATACCAGTGGCCACCATCTTATCTATTTCCTCCTTGAATTTCTATTTATATTTAGGGTTCAACCTATTAGCACCTAATTTGAACCTCAGGCTGAAAAAAGGAAAATCAGGGTAACTTCAAACCACGCTCAGCCTTGTAGCTATCCCTACAAGGTCAGGAGAGGGCTCTCTCCGTGAAAAATATTCAATGAAATATAATATAAAATTGATTTTAGGCTAGGTATAATAACTTGAAATGTTTTTCATAAATTTGCAGGGTTGTATGGAATAGATGGGGTTGGGCAGTTTGAAATTGGAAAATTAAATCAGAGATACAGGGTATTCTGTGGGGCAAGATAGGCAGCGATTTTAACAATTTAGTTTAAATAATGATGGAATGTTTTAAGACTGGTGAGAAGCTGAAAAGGGCATAGGAGATGGATCCTTTTCAAACAACAGAAAACATAGAGTATTGAATGATTTCCCAAGGCAGAGCATTATACAATGGATTATACCTATCTATCTTGAAAGCATTCAACTAGATATATGAATGAATGAATGGAAAACATAACAATTGACATATGAACACAAAGGAAAGAACAGTGCTAAAATCCATACCACAGGGATCCCACAAATCAGTGCTGCATTTATTTATTAATTCCCTGCCAAACTATTACAAAAGGAGCGCAAAGCATCCTTAGTGATTTCCAAATTATTCCTCAATTTATTCCCCCCTTTTCAAATGACTCAGAAATTACATTAAATAGGCAGAATTTGAGGGGAGTAGATCCATAGAAGAAGGAGCTGTTTCACCAGCTTTGGAACAGAAATTTGGATATAGGAAAAAGATCAACAATCTGCCCCTGAAAATAAGAAGTAACAAAACATTTTGACCATCTTGAGGATTCGTTGTTACACCCAACGAATGAAAATAGGAAATCTGAAGAACATATCCCTTTTTCATCGCCGCTGTAGATGTCTCTGGTTCACAATTATTTCATGGCCTTTGACTTTGTCTCTATCTTTACTCTTTGAAGAAAAACCAACTGTCGAAGAATAATGCCTTTTGAAATCGATGAAAACCATATTTTCCGTTTCAATGAAGAAAAGTCCCTTTTTGGGTGAAAAAGAGCAAATTAAAGGATGGTGGGCCCAAATCGCGATCGCAGATCGCAATAACAAATCACAATCGGAAGGGGGAGGGGTGTATTGGAGTGATTGGAAACTTGCGATCCAATAGTGTATAGGGGGAAAGGGGAAATCACAATTGCAAATCAGAAATTGCAGCGGAAGAGGAGTGGGCACGTCGTAATGATAAATTGCGATGTGATGGAGTAATACAATAGAGTGGCAGCAATAAGCAATGGAAAACGATGTCCGATGGTGTAATGTAGAAATCCCTTTAAAACAAATTGAAATGAGTTTTGTGCTTTACATAGTGAAACCCCTTTTTTCTTCGGAACAAGGCAGAGAGGTTTTGGTGGGACCGGGGGACAATCGCAATCGGAAATAGGCAGGGAAGGGGAGCGGGTTTATTAAAATGGAGTAATGCGATAAATACTTGTGATGCAATGGATCGCAATTGCAAATCGATGGGGAAGGGGAGGTAAAGTACCTGTGGGAACTGCCGATTGCGATATGCGATTCATCGCATCGGCGGAAGGAAGCGCGGAAGTTTAGAACATGGCGCGGTGTGATGCGATGAAATAACTTAAGAAATCCTTTAAATTTATAATATTTGAATAATCGATTTTTACAAAGGGAAAGCCACGTTAGTTTGGAAAGGGCGGAAGGGTTTATGGTGGGAACGGGAGGAATCACAATCGGAGAAAATCATAGGAGCGGGGACAAAATTTGGGAGCGCTACGAAGTTTGCGATGCGATCAAGCAATTGCGATCAGATCAGATGAATGGGATTACAATGAAAAACTTTAAAATTATATGAAAATGTAGAAGTTATAAAGTCTAAGGGACAAATGAGAAAAGGGGTAAGGTTAGGCTTTGGGGACTTTTATTCACGTAGGCATATCTTCCAATCCAGGAGTCAGTTTTCGGAGCATGATATATCGTTGGAAAACTCTTTCCAAGCTCTATCTGATGGACATACTTAGAACATGATTTTTCACTAAAAATACTATGGAAAAAACCTTTGAAAATCAGGGTGGTGGCTGTGTAGATATGGCAGCTTCTGAAGCTCAACTTATTACATATGAAGACATAAAATTACATAAGAAATGATAATACAGGCAAAGTGTCATGTTTTCACCTCAAAACATGTTTTGAGGTGAAAATTACATGAAGCTTAATAGAACAACTCTTTGATTTTTCTAGATACTGTGCCTTTGAGTTTATTTGACCTCCTCATGACCTTGCTGATACTTATTGACACTTGACTCATTAATTTGATGATGATGAGATGAACCTAATGAGACCAACCCTATGACCTAATAGCATGAATTGGTGAGTGAAAGTGAGTCATGACTGAAGACCATAGAGAGGAGAATCAACAAGTTTTCACATGAGGGAAAACTGATGAAAAACCACTACCATCAATGAATCCATGACCTAATGGAATGATGAAAATTTATGGTATCGGACTCCTACTATTAAAATGAAAAAGAGTAAATTTGATCACTGATGGCAGTATGAAAAAAATGACACTAACACAACCGACAGGGCCGCTATTTGACAGGGCGTGCATCTGGCTTCAAGGTGATCATCTTAACACCCATATCCCCAACGATCCATTTTAGCTCCAAGAACTTTGTAGGGAATAGGTCTTGATACTCGGTCAACAGCTCTGCGATATTTCCAATCGTATTGTCATCCCAGTAATCCCCAATTTTGGCCATCTTGGGCTGCTCTTCCGTGCCAATTATGACTTCCTTCAAATTTAGAGGTTTGGTTACATCCACGACCTGTAATAAAGGTCCTGTAATTGCATGTTTTCCTTTTGTTTCGGGGATAGTGGTATTCTGGGGGTCCTCATCGCAGTCTTCTACTGAAAAATTTCGGTAATTGAAAATATCCTGCATCTGCGCATCCCAAGCTAGCGTAGCACATTCTCTCCTAGATAAGGACTCATCAAGAACATAACATCTATATCTTACAGGGCTTCATCGAGTTTCTCATTTCCTCCTACTAAATAAAAATTCATCATGAAATCTTCTGTCATTGTACCCTAGTGACGAGTGCACTGGTGTAGCTTTGCATCCAAATACCAGGTGGTGGGGATTGGTCCTAAGGTATGGATAAATAGATGGACCCATTCATTCCAAATTTTTTCATTCCATACTTCCATCCAGATAACCAAGTGCTTGTGCAGATCCCCTCGACCAGAGAAGAGTTCCATGGGTGGGTTGACTGGAGGTTCAAATAGCAGGATCATTATTTTTCGACATTCCTCCCAGTCCTAAAAAGCCTCCTTATGAGTTTCCTACCATCGCGCAGGGGTCGCACACATAGCCAATTCAAGTGCCCAAAACCTCCATTCTTCAGGGACATCTGCTTGAAATGTTTTAGGAAAATACTTAACACTACAAGAATCATCAAAGTGGGGCAGTTCTCTTACCTCTGAGGAGATGCAGCGGAATATTTTTGTGATCTTAAGGCACCGCAACATAGATACGTCATGCAACCGATTCTTCCAATTTTCTATCTCTCCATCTGAGTCTGAGAGGCCTTCGCTTTCTTTCTCCATAACATGCCATCGATCGTGGGGTTGATCCAATCATCATCCTGGGTAGTTATATTGTAAATGTGATCAAAATATTCTTCCACACACACTGGTTTTGTATATCATTCACCTTCCGCTGGATCTAGGGGTAATATTACCTGCGTACCCTTGTTCTCAAAGATCATGCTTCTCCTTTTCAAATTGATGATGCCTCTCATGTCAATAGCCCAATCCAGGCCTAAGAGCGTAGGGTAAGGGTCCACATCATCTACAATATGGATTACTCAAAATATGCATAGACTTTAAGTCCTACAATGTCTACCATGACCTTCGGAAATCTTCCTAGTGGAATGATCTTTTTTTGATTAGCCATTCGTAACTGAATAGTGGACCACTCCAGCTTAGTTTCTCCCATCTGTTGCTAGGTTTTATTGGGTAGGACATTGGCATCCAACCCTAAGTAGAGTATGACTTGATCCATTTCATATCCCCAACATGCGTAGTCATACGCATCCCCCGACCGGTCCTTCTTTTGTTCTTATAAATTTTGTTCACAGTTTTAACCTTTGTTTGTGGGGAAACCTTTTCTGCGCAGCTATCTATTATTGCTTGGATATTCTCCACCACCTTCTGGTTGCGTAGCAGCTTCATGCATGCCTGAAGAAATGGCTTAAATGCTTCATCTACTTTTGGATCTACCGAAGTCCTTGAGGTAGAGGCTTCGTCCTTGGTCATCTCCTTTCACGCTTCAATGAAGGTTTCCTTCTATTTTTTCAGATCGAGTCTTTCCTTTTTTGCGGTAGCCCTCCTGATCAGTGGTTCAACCACAACTTTTTCCTCGACTCCTCCAGTGGCAATATTGCTGCACATAATCACATTGATACTTGGCCCATCATCTTGTGGTTCTGCCTTAACATGCTGTACATTTTGCGTCGGTGTCTGTTGTTTCTCATACATCTTTGCTAGCAACACTGGAAAATATTCAATGACATGGTCGAACTGTCTGCAATATTAGCAAGACTGGCGCGTAGGGTTCGGGCAGTCTCTTGCATAATGTCCCACATCCCCGCAATTTTAGCAAATGAGTTTCACTCATCCTCGACCTGTGCTTCCACCTCTACCTCCTCCCTTTCCTCTTGCAGGGGATCCTCCCCGCCCCAAGGGAGATAGTGGTGATGAGGGGTAAGCTTGCACCATGTCTAGGTTTCCCATATCTACCATTACGTCGAGTGTTTGAAAAATTTTCTCGTCATGACCCACTGACGAGCATAATATGCCTCACTATTGTTTCAATTTGGGAACATAGGAACCTAATCGTGGGCAATGATATGTATCATGCCGTCCTCCTAACCGATAGTTGGTGCACCACAACATGGGGGTACTTGGTCCCACCATGTCTCTAGTGCGTAGAGGACTTGGTCCCCGAGCCTGCATATAATTTGACAATAGAGGGCATTGATCCTTAGTGTGCCCCGAAACTCTACAGTGTATGCACCAGACATCCGTGCTAGCTTCTTTACCTCGATCCCTTCGCTAGTTTTGAATTTGTTGGGTGTGGAGCCTGATTATCTTGTTTATTTTGTATCACAGTGTTGGACCCATGTACCTTAATGGGGCGACAACACTGCCTGGGGGGTACGAGGGGGACCTTGTAAAAGTATAGTAATTTCTAGTCAATTTGGGCCATTCATTAGGCAGATGATCTGATGGTAGAAGTTATGTTTAGTTTAGGGTTTTTTGCCCTAGAAGGCAACCCCTCGTTTGTATGAGGGTATTGTATTGCGATTGTGTATTGTATGTGTATTATTAGAGTGAGAAACAGATAGGGAGATTGTGAAAGAGAATAGAGGATATTACATCGGATCTGTTGTAGGTTATGTCTCTTCATTTTATGGATAATAAAAAGGAAGCACTGGATGTTCGGGGTGGATGTAGCCCAAAATGGGTGAACCACATATATCTATGTCTCTCTGGTTTTATGTGTTTCTTGTGTTTTTGTTTCCGCATATATTTTATTTGTTCCATTGCTCTGTAATATATAATTCTCTAACATAATTTCTAAGTGTATCGCCTCTAGTTAGCTATGAATCTGTAGTACCGCAAATTGTGTATCATTTCTTGGCACAACTTCTAGCTTCATGGATATCTCCAGGGCTTCTTCTTGGGAGCTGATCTTCTGTTGTCCCATAGGTCCACGTAGATGTGGTAGCAACATGGAAATAAACCATTCCTTATGTTGTTTGTACTCATAGACAAATCCTCCATTGCTGATGACTTTCTTCAGCTATTGGTCAGCTTCCCATACGGAATCTGTAGGTCCTTGCTAAAAATCTTTCAATTTGATCACACATTGAGAGTAAGACTTAGGCTTCCGGAACTGCTGCTTTAGGGCATCCTTAATCTCCTGTATTGAAGGATTCATGTGCTAACCAATGTATCCCATGAAACAATCCATGACCCTTCCTTCAAAATCTATGGATAGTTGCACTCTCTTGACAAAATCATTATTAATATTCTATGCAGTCCATACTGACTCTGCTACAAACTAGAATCGATCCATATCCTCGTCCCTCACACCCTTAAAGGTAAGTAACTTCATGTGCACAACCATATCATCTGCAGATGGTGGCAGAGGTGGGGTAGGCGAATTATTACCCTTGCGTGGGTTCGATGATGGCGTAACCGGGGGAATGGTCTCTTCATGCATAGCCCCACCTTGTTTGAGGCCAGGTTAATCCCTTAAAGGGATATATACCGATATATCCTCTTCTTAATTAACCCAATAGTATTTACTGCTTCATGTCGTGCTTCCACTATGGTAGGAGGTCATTGACTTGGTGTGGCTGCACAGAACACCCTTTTCACACAATAGAATATTAATCAACAATGAAAATTTTTGCAGGAACTTGCCTCTAAACCCTTTGAAAAAAATTCACTCAGCTTCAGAATAAGATACAAACTTATCGACTGCAAATTTTATTACAAATCTTCCCAAAATACTATCAACACAGTGATCTACAGTCCTGGTGATCTTGTTATTAGTATTTTCCAACTGTTGGATCAATTCAGGGGTCCACTATGTGACCTTTTCGTCTTTACAATAGGTCTGGAACTCCACAAACCTTGCCAACCACTCCTGCAACTCATGTGCGAAGGTTACGAAGAATATTTTGTGCACTTCTATGAAAATTTACTTGTTCTTCCACTCTTCGACAGTTAGATTTTTACTTCGATTTTATTTTAGGGAAAAATCCTGGATCTGCTTTTTAAACCAATCCTCGATTTCAGGCTCAATGGCTGCCAATGACCCCGTAGCATTACCTGATCTCTCTCTCAAAATGCTCCCGGCCTCGGCAATGGAACCATTTGTTGGCTTGAGGGGTCTTGACCCAGGTTCAGTTTGAAGGTTTGCCAAAAAATCCTTGTACTACTGGCCCTTTCGGTAATGGCCTGCTTGCATAGGTCAAGGTCTCATCCAAAGTAGTATGGGAGGGTGCTAGAACCAGGTTTCTGCACCCTAAGAGAGATAAAGTCAATAGAAGTGGGTCCCTTTAGATCTAACAGACTTGTGCCAGAGAAGCCCTAATGCAAGAACCCTTAACAATGTATTGGCGAAATATCTTCAGCGAAGCTCATAAATCATTAGATAGCATGTTAATAGAAGCAAGACAACTAAACCTAACCAGATATATGCATTCATCTCCTTTCACAGTATCACATCCACGTGCGCATCGATAATTAATAGTATGCAACAAACATATGTAGCTTTAGAAATAACGCAGAGCGCAACCCATAATCATAACAAAAAAACACTTCAGCTATCTCAAAACAATATGCTCATTCATTAACATCCAGATCCAGCTTACAAACTTTATCTACTAGCCCGTGCACACAACCAGCAGAAGCCCTTACCCAGACAATCGACACAAAAGATCCCCAAGTTCGTATCTATGCTTAATCCAAAAGTTAGTCCCTCTCTAGACTCGATTTATCCATCTATTTATAACATATTAGCTTGCGCTACTCTATGGTCTGCAAACCATGGTTTGCAGACCCTTAGTCCACCCTTTGACCCATTACAATTTATTGGGGCTTTGACCCGCCCCAAAGCTCCTGCGCTGGACTAAATATTACAAAAGTGGACCAAAAATGCGGTTAGGGGACCCTGCTCCAACAATAATACTACCGTAAACACATAATTTTCAGCTTATAAATACATATACAATATTAAAATTACCTTACCTTGTTGTGCCAACACGTTGCCTTGTAAATGAACACATACACCTCTCAAGGAAATCCAATTCCTTGATGAATCCAGCCATAACTAGAAACCAATTGTTATACTTGTCAAATACATGTTCATAAATATAGAACATATCCAAATAATTCCAGACAAGATTAGGGTTAATAAGGCTTCCTGTATGGAAATCACTCTCTTGTTTGGAATTAGGGTTTCCAAACATAGCCAAAGGAAATAATACCCAATTCATTTCTTATACCTTTTACCTTGTTGCAATTGAGTCTTTATTATGTGCTATCACATCACCTAACTATTAGTTATGTGTAAGCAATCAACTCACAATCATTAGTCATAATACATACTGCCACAACTATCACCTACTTATACTCAAGTACACATAAGCTATCTCCAGACATATGGGTTAGTGCAACCATCTCAAACAAGATCATTCCTTCATGAAATCTTTTAGATACAACTCATATTGTGCGATTAGTAAAACATTCAAACAAACTATAAACACACCATGTTTGATAAATCAACTAGAGGACATAATGGACACCAAACACTCAACACCAGATAGATGACATAATCAAACAATCAAGCATCAATTACACAACGTAAGCAAACTCATACCTTAGTGTATCTCTTGGGAGGCTATCTCGTCTACACAATCAGTCTAGATTACCACGATATAACTTCACAACATATCGACCCAATCATAAATAAGGTCATGATATCCATAAAAATATCTAGCTAACATGTTCAAATCATATCCCATAACCAATTTTCATTCATGCATAACCATCACATATGCATAGTCAGTCTAGATATAATACAACACACAATCATAATTAGGTCGACTCATGCCTGAATGTCATAGCCCTAACCATCAAGTCACTTGCATGTAAAAACAACAAGTTATATATCATGCTCATCAACAACATATAACCTAATCATCAAGCTAATTATCATACAACAAAAAAAATTTAATCCATAACATGCTCATCAACACCATATAAGTTTTAATTAAAAAATCTTCCAGGAAATCACATAAAAAATTTAGAAACTGACGCGTTTTGCTCTCGCAAAGAACAACAAAAAATGAAATGGAAGTTTTAAAGAAAGGCACGGAAGCTAAGATGAATGGTTTGGAAGCTAAGATGGATGGCATGGAAGTGGGCATGGAAGCTAAGATGGATGACATGGAAGCTAAGATCGATGAAAAAATGAAAGACAACATGGAAAACATGAAGAAGGATATAAAAGTAGACATCGAAGGTTTGGCAAAGTTGATACAAGAAATGTTTCCTAATGGTGAAAAGATAGTAGAGGAAACTCATGATGAGAACAAAATAAATATTAATCGTGATTTCATAAACTCTACTATTGGAGGGAAGAACCACCATATTCCAAAAATGGATATGAGGAAGTTTGATGGAAAGGATCCTGTAACATGGATACTACAGATGGAGCAATATTTTGATCTCCATAATGTACAAAACACACAAAAGGTACGCATTGCAACTTTACATTTAGAACAAAATACATTTGTATGGTATCAATGGCTTTGCTCCCGTAAAAAAATTGTCACTTGGTCAATTTTACGGAGGAAATGATAGCACATTATGAGGATACAAAGAGCAACACCTTCTTTAGCCAATTGATAAATCTCAAACAAAAGGGTTTAATGGGGGAGCACATTGAGGACTTCCAAAAATTGAATATAAGGGTAACTGATATTCCAAAGGAACACAGGATTGATCTCTTCATAGGTACTATAAAAGATAACATCCAACATGAAGTTCGTGTTTTGGAACCTGATTCATTGGAGACGGCATTCAGGTTGGCAAGAAAAATTGAATGTAAAATTATGGCGACAAGGAAGCCTACCACTCACTTCTATAAAGAGGGAACTGTTGCTACTCCTAGATTTCCACAACCTACAAGGTTGACACCACAACAATTGGAAGAAAAAAGAGCAAAAGGGATCTGCTACAGTTGTGATAGCAAATACACTAAAGGTCATAAGTGTGCTGAGAAGAAATTATTTTACATAGATTGTGAAGAGGAAGAAGAAAATGAACAAGAAGAGGAAATACACCAGGAACCAACCCAAGAAGCGGAAGAAATGAGTCCGACCATATCATGTAATGAATTTGTAGGAATTACCACTCAAACTCCCAAGATAGAAGGACATATCAAGAAGAAAAAGGTAATAGTGTTGATTGATTCAGGTAGTACCCATAATTTTATTCATTGTAAGGTAGCCAAGGAATTGAATTGTTTCCTATACCCAGCACCAGAATGTCAAGTGATGGTTGCAAATGGAGGAACTATAAATTTCTATGGAAAATGCCATAATATCAAGCTAACCATGGGGGAATATGTATTGAATAGTCCAATGCTTTCCATTCCTATGGGAGGTGCTAATGTTGTACTAGGAGTACAATGGTTACAATCTTTGGGGATGGTAGCTTTTAATTTTCAAGAACTTTTATTGAATTTTTTTTCAGAAGGAAAGGAAGTTGAATTACGGGGTATTGCAGGGAAGCCGGGAAAGATAATAAGCTCTAATGTCATGACAAAGCTTCTAAAGAAAGAACAACGAGGCATAATTTCACAATTATGCTCACTAGAAGTTCCAGCATCAAAATCATCTATTTCTACAGATCTCCAAAAAGTCTTGGACAACCATTCCAAGGTTTTTGAAACTCCACAAGGACTCCCACCTATTCGTGATCATGATCATGCTATTTATTTGATTCCAGGAAGTGTTCCTCCAAACATTAGGCCTTATAGATATCCTTATGTCCAAAAGAGTGAAATTGAACGTATGATTGCAGAAATGTTAGAGGCGGGTAGTTCCTTGATGATGAACTACAGTTGGTAGTTCGAAACCTTTAAACACCATTCGGGGCTCCCTTAAATCGGTTAAGGACCAGTTGGACCCAAAAAGCATGAAAGGTGTTTATTTGATCCCGTGCTCTTGTGGGACTCCCTACATTGGTGAAATTGGTCGATCGATTAATAAAAGGATCCAGGAGCATTCTGCGGATGTTAGGCATGGTAGAATCAAGTCCTCAGCGCTAGATGAGCATGCAGAGAAGACGAAGCATCATATCTGTATGGAAGACGCTAGAGTCCTTGCTAGGGTTGACCTTTTCCATCACCGGAAATTTAGGCAGGCGATTGAGATTGAGAAGAGGCCCTATACATTAAACATGGATGATGGATGGAAAGTTAGCAGTTGTTGGATTCCATCTCTTCACTCCCTATAAGGGTCCTTTTTTTTTTTTTTTACCTTGGTAGTTTTATTTTTGATTTGATCATATTATTTTTATTCTATTTATTTTATTTTATGTTAGTATTTTATTTATTAAAATAAAATTAAAATAATTTATTTTTATTTTTATTTTATTTTATTTGTATTTTAAGTCTAGTTTTAATTTTATTGTTTTAGTAATTTATTTATTGATTTAATCCTTTATTTTGATTTTATTTTTATTTGTATTCTAGTTTTTATTTTTAATTTTATTTATTTATTTATTTATCAATTTATTTATTGTTTAAATCTTTTTACTTTTACTTTACTTTTATTTTTATTCATTTATATTTTTTTGATTCACTTATAATTTGAAAATAAAAATAATTTATTTTTATTCTTATTCTTATTTTATTTTTTATTTGTATTTTAATTCTAGTTTTTAATTTTATTTATTTATTATTGTATTTATTTTTGCTTTATTAATTTATTCATTGATTAAATCCTTTATTATTATTATCATTATTATTATTTTTTTAAATTTAAATTCTATCTTTAAATTTTTATTTATTTATTTATTAATTTATTTATTGGTTAAATTCTTTATTTTTATTTTTATTTTTATTTTTGACTTTGATTTTTTTGACTTTTAACTTCATTCAGGTTAAAAACTTGTTTATGTTGTTTGTTGAAGGGTGTTATTTTAGTTTTTGGTTTTGATTTTATATTACTTTTGACGTGTGTTTTTAAGGATGGGGTAGTTAAGGTTTTGGTTCTTTTTATATTTTATTTTTATTGTTGACTGTTTTTAACTTTTGGAACTTTTTAGGGTTGGGAGAATTTTTATTTTATATTTTTATATTTTTGACCGTTTTTAACTTTTTAATTTTTTCTTGGGTTTTGACCGTTGCTTCTCTCTTCATGGTATAAATATGTAGGTCTGATAAACCCATCTTCATTATCCTGATGATGAACTACAATTGGTAGTTCGAAACACGTCGGTTGCTAAATTTTTTATGTGATTTCCTGGAAGATTTTTTAATTAAAATGTTATGGATCACAAAAGCTTGCACTCTCAACCATATAAGTTATCTAACATAAAACAACAATAGGAATGCATACCACCGCAGGTTGATATCAATCATGACTATTTGACACATGTACATATAACCGCACTAATCAACTAGAATCTATAATGCATGTAACCCTAGCATCAATATAATGGAATTAATACTCATAACCATAATGTATATAACAATCCTTAACCTACATACCTACATGCCCAACATTCAAACCTGTATGACGACATGCTCTTGCCTTGAGGTCCAAAGCTGCAACTTCACTTTGATGTTCTACATCTGCTGCTCTATCTTAGCCAACACATTAGCATCATAACATACCAATTTCATCATGATGACCAAATTGCATACAATGACCTTATGCACAACAACCTTCACCGAACCAACGCAAACTTTACCATATGCACCCATTTGACATGTATAACCAATCATGAACGACCAATGCATGTCTCACATATAACATCACATGAGCAAGCATACACGAAAAACACACAAGCATGACCAATATGTGCCCCAACATAAACAAGGAATTCATGTACAATATGTAACAATATGTAAGCAAGAGTACACAATACATAAACAAGAACAACACACAATCAATCATACATTCATGACAACATGTCGACAACAACATCATCAACACTTCCATGGCGACACCACTACCACCATGGCCAACACAATGTGGATGCAATAACCACATACAACATAGGTATGAGAAACACATAATAAATACATATAACACATTATCAACACACTACCCATCTAGTGCGAGAGTTGAACGATGCTATGATAACACTCTGTGGTATCAGATATCACACAAGAGAAAAAAAACCAAACACCACCACCATCCATACATAACAAGCATATAGAACATAAGCATGAGGAACAAATATTCAATTGACATGTATGCACTTCAAACACACACAATCCAAGGAGAGTGCAACCATGCTCTAATACCACTCTGTAACACCCTCTTCCCACATCTACCCAAGTAACCAGCCAATTGGGGTAAACATGTGACGAGGGGATGCTAATATGAGGTTCAACGTGCTATATGAATTTGAGGAAGTGGAACTGACAAAAGCATGACAAATAGACTTTACAGTGCATCATTGACATCCCCAGGAGGTAACCCAACCTTCCAGTGCCCTGTTCCTTGAGGGGGAACTGATTTTTGACCCATTTGAGGCTTTTCCACGGGCATCTAAGGGCAAGGGAGCGGTTATATACCCTTAGCTGCAATTATCTAAGGGAAAGGGAGCGGTTATATAACCTTAGCCGTGGGATTTCCTTTTCAAGGCTGCGATCAGAGCCCCAAAAGGTTAATACTGTGCCTGCAACTCTGGAATTTGTATCACATTTTCAGCCCCTGAGCCCAAGTCACTGCCTAGAACTTCCCGTAACTTCAGGAGATGATATATAACATTAAAAAAAATTCATGGAATTAATCACATCATCAAGACCTCATCTGACCCCACCCATCCATGAAATCCAATTCGTCAAACATCTCACAAACATTGCAACTACATGTGTAAACAACATAATTAAACATGGGGGTCTAATACTTATGTGAGAATATCTAAGAAGCATTTCTACCTTACATCATAAGCTGCAATACAATCTATTTTACCATAGATACATTTTATATTCATTTATAGGAAAAAAAAAAAGATAGATCCATACATCATCATTGATAAAATACATACTTATAACCAACATAATAAAAACATAAATACCATGGATATAACATCACTGAAATCCACATAATAATTAGTAAATTTGCATACAAAATTCCAAAAGAATGAGCTTCTCATTAATGACTATTCCACGTTCCACCCGACCATTAATTGGATAAGCCAAATATCTATTCATCCAATAACCCCCGTGCCATATTCCAAGCATGAATGTGGGAATAAAACTGAAAAACCAACTAGGGAATCCTGAGGCTAAACCACCTCACCGTCATCAATAATAAACCAGGATTTACTGTTTTCTACACCCGATCACTAGGCCAACACAAGCATGGATATCATCAGATTCTCTCTACCTAAACTGTGAGGAATTTTCCTGTCTCCTAGTCTCTTAGGCTTTACCGCAGCCCACTATCTAAATCAAGGGTCACTAGGCCCTAAACCAAGACATACTCTCCAGGCTTTAACGCAGTCCCAAACTCGGGATTCCTAGGCCTAAATGAAGAGAAAACCACCTCTAGGATTTACCGTATATCCTGCCATTCACCGATCGAGGATTCATAGGCCTGAACGGAGAGAAAATCACCTCTAGGATTTACCGTATATCCCACCATTCATCGATCGAGGCTTCATAGTCCTACTGAGTCAACATACTATCAGGATTTACTACATCCCACAATTTAGTTCAGGGGTTACTAGGCCATGTGTTATATCAATTTAGAGATCCACCCCACTTAGCTTCGAATCCATCCGGTAATCATGCTAAACCAAAACATCAAGAACTCCACAACACCATGGCTATTTAGAAATGGAAAGGCTAGGCAGAAAACACCGTCGCACATCGCAAAACCCATGCCAAGACAACAAGAAAACACATGAAATACCATGCATACCAAATCTAGCAAGGAAAATACACATGCAAATCGATACCTGCCAACAATTCTGCTGTAGCTGCTTGATTCCTACTCCTCCTTGATTCCTTCCCCTTTTATCTACTTTCTTTCCTTTCTTTCTCCAATGCCAAAGTGATCCAAAACTCTATGTATCCAAGAGTGAGAGGGAGAGAGAGAGAATAATGGGAGAGCTCCAAAAAATGCACTAACAAAATTTACCAACTGATCCTCATAAGTCTTTTTATGGAAGAGGCCTCTATTTTCTTCATTTTCCATTATTTTCCTTTAATTTCCTCCTCACATGCAACTTGTGACCTTTCATATTCCTTTTCTCATATTTTCCATTATTTTCATAAATAAATGCTAATTAATGCCTCATGCCTTTCCAAAGCCTTTTCCATTTCCTTTACCAATTGCCTTAGCCATAATAAACCAAATTAACACCCCCTAGGATGTTTTGCCCAACATTCAGCTTGGAATAAGTGTCCCATCAACCATGGTTATTATTTTTAACTTTTATTACATGGAATTTTCATCAGGGCTGTTACATCAATAAAAAGTGTTGCAGGAGTTGGTAATATTCTGAAAGAAGGTTTATTTTGGCTTTTTTAATAATTTTCTGGCTGAGCGACGATCATGGTTGATCTGACCCAAGATTCTCATATCTCCAAAGAGGTTTCCTTCAACAAATTAGTGGAAAATTTCCCTAAGTTTTAGAAGCCTCCCCCATCTAAGTTTGGAAAGAAGATTGATAAATTTTTTAAGATTGTAATCTCGACTCCACAAGTGAGTACAAGGGCCCTGCAAATTGCAGATTGAGGTATGATCGAGAAATTTATTAGTCTATGGCTCTCCCCTATATCCTTCAAATCCTAGATTGACACCAATTGGAAGCTGGAAATGAAAGGGGAAGTGGTCTCTTCCTTTGTGGGAAAGGGTTTCTTTATGTTTTACTTTGAACTCAAGGAAGATTAAGAATTGATTTTTAGAAGCAGACCATACTACATAGGACCACAAGTGTTGTATATGGATGGTGGAACCCTAATATTAACCTTGATTATGATATACCCAAAAATGTTCCAGTTTGAGTTAAAGTTCCCTATCTCCCTTTGCATTGTTGGAATGTTGCAACATTCAGACTGATTAGTACCTCTTTGGGTAAATACACTAACTGTGCATAACCTTAGGAGGGTTTATTTGCATGTGCTTGAATCTGTGTTGAAGTCCATTTAGAAAAGGGGTTCCCGACAAAGATCAATCTTTGCATGGATTATTGGAATCACATCCAAGAAGTTAATTACGATCAACTTCCTTTCAAGTGCTAGATCTATCACAAATATGGGAACTTTACAAGAAGTTGCTCGAAATCACCAGCTATTCATGAAAAGCAAGGGGAGTAGGGGGATCAATGGCAACAATTGAAGAGACAAAAGGACTCTAAAAAACAATAAGCCCCACAATAGGGTAAATCTACTCATCAATATAAAGGCATAGGAAATAATAACAATACTGGTCAAAATAAGGAGAATTCGTGTCAATCAGGGAATGAAAAGGGAACGAATAATAAATATGAGGCCCTTGAAAAATCTCAATGATGAAGAATGCCCCTCTCAAAAAATTCAAGAGCCTATTATCCAAAACCACAAGAAATTCCTAGTAGAGGAGAATTAGTATCTTGATAATTCCCAAGACTCTTCAGATGGTTCATCAGAAGAAGAGGAGGAGGCTTACCTTTCCTCAAAGGAAGGTACCAAACCAGCTCTTGTGGCAAGCTCAACATATGAGAAATCACAGATCGAGAAAAATGTAGAAATGGATAGAAAAGTTTAACAAATAGGGTGGAAAGTCAATAAAGAGATTAGGAAAGAGAAAACAAAAAAAATATAAATATTTGGGTTATCAAAGCACTATTCCACGCTAGCTAGCAAAACTTGGAAGTAAAGAAGGAAAACATGGAGTAACAACAAGCCCCTTGAAAGGGGAATATCACCAAAAAGGTAAATAATGAATATAATCTCCTGGAATTGTAGAGGCTTCAGTTCAAGAAAAATAATAGTAGAAGAAAATTCGGTAATAATAAAGGAAAATCCAATCGTTGGCCTCTTGCAGGAGATCAAAATGGATATGAATGACCTCTCATATAATCAAAATAAAATTTTAAATTATATTAGTCAGTTATTGGGGAGAATTAGGAGGGTTGGGCACTTTCTAGGACCCATATGAACTTAAGTTATTGAATAGTTGTAAGTCAAAGCACTGGATTGCCACAAATCTCCAAATTCTGGCCATAAAATAGGTATTCATAGTCATTAATATTTACATTCTTTTTCATTTAAGAGAAAAAAAGAGTGTTGGAAATCTCTTATCGATTTAAAAGACACAAACTTTGGGGAAAATTGGATTATTGGAGGCAATCTTAACACCAACTTCCATCAGAAGGAGAAGAGAGGGGGGACGTTGGTTAGGGATCATTTCAAAGAATCCATGGAGGATCTAATAATCTCCATGCATCTATTAGATATTAAACCGTCCTAGATGCGCTTCACTTGGAATAATAGGTGAATTGGTCCCGGGCACATTGTTGCAATATTGGATAGTTTCTTGGTCTCTGAGATTTTTCTCTCTATGAATTTGTCTCTCCAATATTTCATTCTACATTGGAATGTATTTTTATCATCGACCTATCGAATTGGCAATGAGACCCCCCAGAATTATGGACCTATCCCTTTCCAGTTCTAAGCCCTTTGGTTACAAGTACCAGGTTTCTCAAAAATAGTGACTGTTTCATGGAACCATTGTGTGGAAGGTAGTTTGATATCCATTTGGGAAACCAAAATAAAAAGGGTTAAGCAAGACATCAAGAAATAGTTAAAAAAAGGGAAATATGAAAATCAGATCTCTCTCTTCTCTTTGGAAAATAAAGTCGAGCAGATTCAATCCCAGATGGAATTTGAATACGTCTTAAAGGAATTTTTAAAACAAGAGTTAAAAACCTTTCAATCATATAATGTAATTTTAAAGCAGGAAGAAGAGTTCCGGTGACTAAAATGAAGAAGTGTTTTGTTAAAGTCTAGAGATAGGAACACAAAATTTTTCCATAACCAAGGAAAGAACAGGGAACAGAAAAACAATATCTCAGAGATCCAGGTGCAAGGGAAAAAATTGACAGTTTTGAATTAATCCAAGAAGTAACAAATGAGAATTTCAACAATTTATATCATGCCCTTGATCAAAGAAATGAGGAGTTTAAAAAATTCATGCTGGAACAAGTCACTGAGTTGGTGTCGGAAGAAATGAATGCTCAACTCATAGTCCCTCCACCAGTCGAAGAAATAAGCCATGCAATTTTCTCATTTCACTCTATTAGTGTTAGTTTTTTCATCCTGACACCAATGATCAAATAGAATCTTATCATGTCATATTAGGGTCCCATTTTGAAATTTTTGTCATTCAATTAGGTCATCATGCAAAAATTTGGTCACTGGATGTAGATCTAGGTTTGATCTCACTCCTTTCAAAATTTCATTACTTGCTAGCTCATTTCACTTATTTGCTGAGTGTACCATCATTTATGAGTTGTAATCATCATCACATTCATTTTAATCATGGTTTCATTTAGTCAGAGTTTTCATTAGGTCTTAGGGTTTCTAAGGTCATCAAATCATCATTTCATACCATAAATTCTAGCAAGTGAAGGAGTGACAATAAAGAAATTTCACTAGTAAATTTGATTTCAGAGCCAAATGTAATTTTATGTTCCTAATTAGTAATAAGTTCTTAGAGTTCCTAGTAGCTACAAGACTCAAAGTTCCATAAAAAAATGAGAAAAGTTCCAAAAATCCATTTTGAGTTCCTAAGCAATCAAAAGATGAAGTTCAAAGATCAAATTCTAAAGGTAAAGGTAAAAAGAAATGTAAAGTTGATTTTGAGAAAAGGAAATGTGGGTCCATGTCCATTTAAAGATATTTATCCAAGTATAAAAGGCCCTTGAAGAACAAAAAGTCATTCATTTGCATTCTCAAGCATTGCGCTCTCAGCTTCTTGAAGCAAAAAATTAAAATTTCCTTCAAAAAATCGAGTTCCAGCTCCTTCGCTGCACTTTTTCCACAGGCACCGCACTTTTTGCACTGAGCACGCTGTGCTTTTTGCAGGGCTTTGTTGCACCTTTCTTTAGCTCGCTGTGCTTTTTTCAGAGGAGAGCCACGACATCAAAGCTTGTATCCAAATGGTTTTAAGTTGCAAACAAGGGTTTCTACACTCATTTACAAGTAAGTCACATTCTCACAGCCCCTCCTTTTAGCTTATGGTCTTAAATTTATGGTGCAAATCCTCATTTCCCTCCATGCCATGTTCTATATAATTAAACCCTAGGTTCGTAGTTTGAAAGCTTAATTTTGATTTTCTCTGGACCCCATTTACCTCCCTCATACCCTAATTCACTCCCCACTACCCTCACATCCCCTCATTTCTCTTCCCCAAGCTATATTCCCTAGAACCCTAACCCTACGCTGCGCTTTTCTAGGCAGCTAGACTACCTCCCTGTATTTTAATTTCATACCCTATTTCCCTTACCATTTCAACCCCACATCACTTCCCTAAGATTCCTAACTCCCTTACACACTTCCCCAAATCTTCCCTCAATTATCACAACTCCCTAACCATATAATCCTACTCCCTTTCCCTTCCCCTTCTTCCCTAGGGTTTCTAGAAAAAACCGAACATAATGGAGGAGGAGAGAAACAGCATGGAAGAGGAAAGAAACACCACAGAAGAAGAGAATAAAACATACAATAAAGGAGGGAGGATCTTGAGGTTAGAGCCATCAAACACTAGGGAATTGATGGCATCACCCTTGGCAGTGAAATTTTTCTAGCATGTAGGTTGCTTTGAGTTTTGTGAGATGGTCCAAAAAGTGCAGAGCCATCCTACTTTGACCAGGGTTTTCATCACCAACCTACAAAAATACCAAGTGACCATTGTAGGGGTGACATTCATCATTTATATAGACATCATTACATCAACAACATGGATACCCAATGTGGGTGAAAAGTGGTTCAAAACTAAAGATTTGGATGCCCAGCTGTATGAAGCTTACCTCCAAGCACCTTACAAAGACAACATCAAGAAGATATTTCCATTTGGTCAGTTGCTGAATAGGTTTGATCCCATGATGAATATCATCATAAAATATTTTACTTGTGAGGGCAGATTCTCGAGGTTGTACAACTATCACATCAGGTTGCTGATGCATTTCACTAGGGTGAAATTGCTCAACCTTCCCTACTATTTATACATGAGCATTGATAATATGGCTTACATAGTGAAAAAAAGAGAGCATGTGCTTCAAATGAACAATCTCTTCCATCATTCTCTCATCAAAATCATTTTCCTTCATCACCTCAAGTAGCTGAACATTGCATGGGATACTTTCATTGAGGCAAATTTTTTCACTACACCACTAAATAAGACTACTAGACCTATTTCACACTAGCATAAGATTCTCACAAGAAAAAATAGGTTATCTAGTAGGGCTACAGTGAAGAAAACCAAAGACGACAAAGAGGTAAAAACCTACCAGAGAGGACATAGGCAAGTGTTTGCTCCACGGATTGTGGAAGGGGCCTTGCCTTCCACAACAACAAAACAGGGATATCAAAAGCAGCAAGAGGCAGTTGTTCAAGAGAAGGAAGATCTTCATCATGAGGAAGAAAAGGAGTTTTATATGGTGGAATTGGATATCCAAGATGATCATGAAACCTAAAACCTAGTCATCAAAGAGAAAGATGCCAAAATCAGAGAGCTGCAAGACAATTTGGCAAGGGCACAATTTGTCATTTCCTTCCTTGAGTAAGAAAACAAACAATTGAGTGACAAACAGGTACTCTCGGAAATGGATTTTTTGAAGACCAAGAGGCAAGACACCAAATGTAAAGAAGTTATGGCAGATGATGAGTTTGATCATGATGAGACTCAGATCACCAAGAAGAGACCAAAAACAAGAGGTCTTAAGATAACAATGGAGCAGGAGAAACATGAGGCAGAAGAACTCACCTTTGAGGAAATAATTGCAAGAGAAATAAATGATGATAGAGAAGTGTGTCTTGACAGAGTTAACATACACCTAGAGAAGCTCCTTCATAAGGCCAACAAGAAAAATAAGATTTTGAGACACATGGATGACCGCTACAACACTAGAAACAAGATTTGCAATATTAAGATCAAGCAATTGAAGGACAAACTCAAGGAAACCCTAATCAGCCAAAAGGAGAAGGGGAAACTTGAGTTTCTTGCTGATGCCTCCTTGGTTGCTTGAAATAATTCATCCACGCTTCATCCATCACTTTTGAATATTTTTGGGCAAGATTTTGAGTTTTTGGGCATTTTGGTAAAATTTAACAGACTTTTTGCATAGTGAGCCTACAAAAAGCATAGCGTGAGTCACGTTTCACTTTTTGTGGAGGCCTCTAAATGAGAAAAAATATGCATATATAGATAGAGAATGATGTTTACATCAACTTTTGACTAATGGAACTCCAAAAACTGACCTTTTGACAAGTGGAAAAGGCCAAAAACCTCCCAAAAAACACCTTTTTGCATCCTTTTTCAGCCTCATGTTGCGCTTTTTGACCAGTCTTGGGAGATTGAATTTTTTATGATCTTAACTCCATCATTTTCAGATCTTGAGGAAATTTTTGACAACTAGACTAGAAGAGATTTCCAATGAGCCATCTTGGGACCAATTTTGACTTTAGAAAGTCACTCAAAAGTGGATTTGAAGGCTCACGCTGCACTTTTTACCATGCACACTATGCTTTTCTCAAGCACGCTGCACTTTTTATAGTTGACTGATTTCTTCAGAATTTTCACTTTTTATCAGTTGATTGATGGATTCCAAGGATATTTACTGATGTAAATGTAAAAATTAAATGTAATTATGTCTTTTATAGTTAGTTGAGGTAGATACATCAGGTAGATATGTAATTTTTGGTCAAGTGAATCAATTTCATCAAAGATAGGGATAAGTTTGTTGATCTCCCTTGTCATTAGGATTCCAGTTGAAGACTTTGGGGATCAACTCCAAAAGTCATGGATTTTACCCCTGAGAGTGGGAGAAGTAGTTTTGGTCTATATCTTTCATTTCCTTTGTCATTACAAGGGTTGGATGCTGTGTAATTGATCTTTGAACACTAGTGTAATCAAACAGTTTTGGCATGATCGAATAGACAAAGTTGCAACTATTTTGGTGGGATTCCTGTGGTAATCTGTTATAGCATTGTTGCCTCTTATGTTTACATATGTTTGAATGTTATGATTTACATATTCATGCCATCTCTAAATGTGAATGATTCCTAAGTTATATAGACATAACTCATTAGTTGATGCTCTGTTTTGGAGGAATTATTATAGTTATGTTTCATTTTCTTCTGATTGGAAATATTCCTGATTTCCATGCTCTTTTTTGAAACCCTAGTAGTCTAATCCACTCCATAAATATACCTAAATATGTTGAAGCATGTGCCTACCTTGCCCCATCAGATCTCTGCAATTCTGATCCTTTTTTTCCGTGACCTAGTTCTTCCCTGATTCACCATCCAACACTCAAAATAAATCAATGAAAACCTAGTGCTACTATATGTAGCCTAAAATCCTCATTATCCAGTCATCTTGGCTGTGATCTCTTGGAGAGAGCCCTCTCCTGCCTAGTAGAGCTATATACTTGGAAAAATATTGGTATGTGGTTACCTTTGCTGGTCTCCTTCTCAGCCTTCGGAGATTCGGCAGAGTAATAAAAAACCCAGAAAAAGCTCTGGGGTTGCATGGATTCAAAAATCTCTTTTACCAATGATTATGGGAGATAATATAGAAGGACATGATAATAATTATTTTCTACTCTCTCAAGAAATTATGCATAAAGGGAGGAATAAAATCCTCCTTTTTGGCTTTGATTCCTAAAGAAATAAATCCTTCTTCCTTCGCCAGATTTAGGTCAACCTCCCTATGCAATTTATCATACAATATTATCTCATAATTTTTGGTGCTGAGGCTAACAAAATTCCTCCCTTGCATTATTTTTTAGAATCAAGGGGACTTTGTCCCCGTAAGGCATATTTTCGACAATGTAATCATGATCCAAGAGGCGGTGGATTCTAGTTGGAGAAGGGGATATCAGGGAATGGTTTTAAAATTATAAATGACAAATGATTTTTACAGATTCCGACATAAATTCCTCTTTAAAGTTATGCAAAATATGGGCTTTTATGGAAAATTCATCTAATGGATAGCCTTATGTATTGGCTCTTCTTGGACCGATCCTTTAATCAATGGCAGGGGTGCCCACTTTTTCAAGGCCTTTAGGGGGATCAGGTAAGGCCTCCCCCTATCTCATTTTTTTTTCATCATAATCGCTGAATCCCTAAGCATATGGTTGGAAAATGAAAGAAGCACTGAATAATTACCAAGAATTTGTTTCTCGAATGGTATTAAAAGCATTAATCACAGACAATTCACAAATGACATAATCCTTCTAGGTGGAGCCTTAATTGTGATAGCCAAAAGGTATAAAAGGATTATGGAAAAATTTATTGACGCTTCTAGAGGACTGGTAAATGAGACCAAATCCCAAATCTTTTCCAAGAATATAAGCCCATTGTGTTGAAGGAAAATTGAAGAGGCTCTGGTTTTCAAAGTATTGACTGATTTGATAGAATTAAAATATTTGGGGATGCCAATAAGATTAAAGAAATACTCTTCCCGTCCATGGAATAACATCAACAATAAAATAAAAATAAAAATGGAAAATTGGGGAGGTCGATGGCTAAATATGGTTGGTCGAATTTTCCTCTCTAAAGCAGTCCTGACAACGATTCCCCTGTTCCAATTCTTTTCTCTATTGGCACCCAAGTATATATTGCTTTGCTTTGGGAGCCTTATTTGAAATTAATCATAGGAAGGAGGTAAGTCTTATATGAAAAATTACCACCTGGTAAAATGGGCCACTGTTAGAGCACCAAAACTGCACAAAGCTTTGGGCATTAGGGATCCGTCTTTGTTGAATATTTCCTTTGGAGCGAAGCTTGAATGGAAACTAAGGACTCAACCAAATTCATGGTGGGCCCAAATCTTGAAGGTTAAATATCAACAATTCTCTAAATCATATCTAAATAGGAAACACTACGCTATTTGGAAGCTTATCTCATCAACATCCTTTTTTATTAACTCTCATCTCAATTGGATTCCTGGAAATGGTGAATCTATTTGAATCTGGGAGGACTCAATCCTTCATCAAAATCCGTTAGAAAAATATAAGGAGTTGTTTCCGTTAAGAGAATATATGAAAGTAAATGGGGTAAGAACTCTAAATGACAAAGGTTTATGGATTGATTGGAATGTTGGGTATCTCCCCATACACATTAAGCCTCTTGAGGAAATATTGAAAAGAAAATTGTGAGGTACTGTCCCTATCAATCATCACCTACAAGATAGGATAGGATGGAAATCCTCTTAATACTCAGTCAAGAAGGGATATTCAGACTTGCTCTTCCAATCAAGAATCCCCCTAAGTCCACTATTTGGAGAAAGTTATGGGAAACAAATGCTCTTCCAAAAGTTAACATCTTATGTTGGTTACTTGCTCACAAAAAGATATTTACTTCAGAAAATATGAGGAAGAGGGGCATCCATGGCCCATAAATATTCCCTATGTCTGAAGCCATGGAAGAATCTACCCCCCACCTCTTTCATGAATTTTCTTACACCAGGTTTGTTTGGTATATCTTCCTTGGCCCATTATTTATTAAGATACAATGGCTGGTTGGAATACAAGGTTTCTTTCTTCCTAGCATAGACATTATTTGGGCTCACTTCGATCTAAATCCTCCTTTAAAGAACTCTCACTCACTATTCCTAAATTTATTTATTGGCAAATTTAACTCTCCAGACACTCAGTGATTTTTAAAGGCTCCTCCTAGTTTTCCAAATCTGTTGCTTTAAAGGTCGTTTCCCTCCGCCTTGAGATCAAACCTCTCCCCATAGACACTTATGTGAATTAAATTGAACATAAATGGGTCAATTCCCTTTTCCCCATGTCTTTTTATTCCCATATTCCCTCTTCTAAATCTCCATATCTTAGCTGGAAGTTGCGTTTGACTCATGTAAACACCCCTCCCACATTTACCCACTTTTACAAGCTCACAAAGGTAAACATGAGATGCATGTTACTATGACGTGACCCAAACTCCAAGTTCCAGTTATGGAAGTGGGTCTGACAACTAACATTGCATAGGGACTACAAACTACTCAGGAGTTGCAAACCACCCTAGGCAATCAATCAATGAGCTATAATTCATTTTCATTAGGTTTACACCCAACCACACCCTTGACACTCTGTGAGTGCGGTTATGAGGCTCCAACCGCACCCATAGTCCCATCTGCATGCAATTATGACCCAAATTTCTTAGTTAGGTGCATGCAGTCAAGATATATATGGCATATTTTCATGAAAGCCTCCAGACCACTGCCCATAACTACCTGTAATTTTCCAAAATCATGATTAAGATGACAACAATTCCAAACATTCAAACTTGAACAAGATCTTGACGAGGACATGCCTAGTACATAACAAAAATTATGTCAAACATATGATAAACATGAAAGCTATAGGTCATGAATGCATATCTAATGATAAACTTTTGAATTTCATTTGAGAATCACCAAGAAGGCTCAAATCCCTCTCTAACTAGCTGCAATAACACTTGTTAGTCCATGCATTCAACAATCATCCAGTAAATTAAAAAATCATGAACAAGATACATAGCTAAAGCACATCATATAACCATGTATATAACCAACATATAACTAGAATAGAGACCATAAAAAATCAACCATAATGTCAACATGATAACTAGTGTAAGTGCTCATATATCATCGTAGGAAAATAGATCATTTTAACATATGAAAATTCCAACCAATTCAATGACTTCCATGTACCACCCAACCACAGGTTAGGCTGGAACAAATCTCTCTTTTAGTCAATCACCCCCATGCCATATTCCAAGCATGAATGTGGGATCATAAGGGATAAACCAAACAAAATCAACTAGGGCTTCCAGAGGCCAAACCACCTCAACCCTCAACCACAATGATCTCACCTATACAGTCCAAAAATCATTAAAATCAAATAGATCGATCTCTACCCAAGTTGTCCAAGGCTCCAGGAACTGGTAACTCAACCCACAACTAAATCAAGGCTCTAGATCATTTGTTCCAACCCGCAAATCCAAGGACTAGTAACTCAACCCATAAGGCTCCAAATAATTTGTCCCAACCTTCAGGCTCCAGGAACTAGTAACTCAACCCAAACTGTTCTAGGGCTCCAGAGCCTTTGTTCCAACCCACAACCATAGGGAACACGAGAACCAATTAGAAAAAAAAGGTTGGAAACCCACAACACCATGGATATCTAGGAAATGACAAGGCAAGGCTAAAACCACTATCAATCCAAGCAAATCTCCATGTCAATGACAACACATAACCAAGGAACCACATGCATATACCATACATCCAAAAACTCAACAAGGAGATCACACATGAAACCTGTTACCTCCAAAGTAAGTCCACTATAGCCACTGATCCAACTGTCTCCTTGCGTTTCCTTGCTTTCATTCTCCAAATCCAAGTGAATGCTAGAGTGCTCCAGGCATGCTCCAAGAATACTATAAGTGTGCAAGAGTATGGGAGAATGAGATAATTAAAGGAGAGCTCAATTTAAGACTATAAAAAGGTTGTCAAAAGGTAGCATCTGATTCTCTAATGTATTTTCATCATTGATGTTTCCTTTTTTCTTCATTTCCCTTCATTTTCCCTCTAATTTCCCTCGCATGCAAATTTGTGTCTCTTCACCTTCCTTTTCTCCTCTTTTCCTTTATTTTCATAATTAAAAGCCAATTATTGCCTCTTTCCATTTGCCAATGTATTTTTCAATTTCCATAGCCATTATTAATCCACAAGTGATGCCCACTTTAATGTTTTCCCTCCATTCAACTTCGAATACATGTCCCATGACCTTGTTCTTATTTTATTTACATGGAAAATCAAGCAGGGGCTGTTACAAACCCCTCCCCCTTGAGGGAACACCCCCTGGATGTTCAATGATGCATATAAGTAGAAAAAAATGCTGCCCAAGAAGCTTTATAACACATCTCAATGCAACATTTACATCATACCAAACTGTTGAAACCATGAGCACCACACTGCTTATTGGAGCTTTATAACACAACTCGATGCGGTATTTACAACATATTGCTTATTGGAGCTTTATAAGACATCTCATTGTAGTATATACAACACACATATGCATATATAAATATAAACCAAAACACATAAACCAAACACATATGCTCAACCAAAAAATAAGGAAGGATACAAATCCACATCTGATCAACCATCTCCCATGTAGCTTCATCGGGCCTGTTATCACACCCTAAATTTTTTCCAAACTTGGACAGTTTGCTTTGTTCCTAGTCATAGTTTTTAGATAGGTGTGAAGTCATGTTAAGTTTTTAGGGGTCAAGTGATAGGGTTAGAGTCTCATTTCCATTCACAAAATAAAGTCTAACAACCTTATTTCACACCTTGAAAATCTCATACCATGTTTAGAGAGTCAAATTTTTTATCATTTTGAAAAAAAAATTGTTTAAGCCACGAAACCATGTTTTCATAGCGCAGACAGTGTAAAAAACCTGTTTTGCGCTACGAAAACGTTGCTATTTTCGCAGCGCGCTAGGAAATGGCTGAAACAACCTTTTTTCAGCAAAAAACCTTGTTTTTCTGCTTTAGGTAGTCAACTTCCAAAGGGGTTCTTGAGTAAATGAAAACTCATTTTTGAAAACTGAAAGAGGTTTTTCTTCTTAACATACTGAAATACGAAAAAATCTTTCAGTTTCTTCAAATTCATTATGAGGTGGGAGAAATTGATGGTTTAACTTGCGCTACGAAACTGCTGAAAGTCATTGAGAGAAAAACTTTGTTTTATGATTTTAGCAGTATTTTTCAAGATCATTTTCTGGCCACATGAAAAAGTATTTTGGAATTATGAAGGAGGTTAATCTTAATAAACTCTCCAGATACAATAACCTATCTCAATTTTTTCATAAGTGTTACCAGTTGTGAGATACAAGGATTTATTCGAAGCCATATTTTCAGAAATCAGAATTTTCCAGTTTTACACAGGTTGTTCAAAGACAGTTTCTGGGCAGTAGGAGAGGTATTTCAAAAAACCAAGAGAGGTTTTTGTTCAAGACAAATTGGTCTCGAAAATTCTCCTTAATGTTTTCAAAATAAATTATGGGTGAGAAGATAAAAGCTTTGTCTCAAAATCTATTTTTCAGATGAAAAAGTGCAGTAAGTGACAAATCCTTAATACAGTCTTGTTTTTGTGAAAGATGTCACTTTTTTAGGACTTTGAAAAGTTGACTTATTTTTATGGTTAAGGTTTATTAACATCAAGGAAATCATTAAAAGGTGAAAATACTCTTAAAATCAGAAGATTGTGAAAAAAACTGTGTAAAAGGGACATACACAGCAGTTTCGTAGCGCGCTACGAAACTGCTGTAGGTGCATTTTTGAACATTTTATACGGGTTTCAAAGGGTAAACAAGCTTCATTTCTGAATTTTTTTCTGGTGGTGGTTGGAAAGGGTTCACAAATGAAACTCCACGTCTCAAGGCAAAATAAATTGGATCATTGAGAGAGGTTACAAAGATACAAATTCTGCGCTACGAAAACAACTGCTTATTTCATAGCGCAATCATACCATCTCTCCTTTTAATTTTTCAAAGGCTCGGTTTCTTTGTAGGTGGAAGGTATGGTTCCATGGAGGTAACAGCACATGACAGTTATCTCAAGAAGTCGAAATTTCCAGCAAAAGGGTTTGAAAATCATCAATGAAGGTAAAGGCATAATTGCAGAAAACTGTTTCCTGGTTTCTAGGGCAGTTAGGTCATGGAACAACAGGGTTCATAACAAGGCTGGAAGCATCACCAAATTCGACCTCATGAGGTTGCAGGTGGAAAAGGATGAATTGAATACTAGATAAGGTTGTTATAAGTATATTTAGGAGTTTTAGTCCTATTTGAATTAGGACTCTTCAAAGACAGTCAAGCTGTCATTTTGTAATTAATAAGCCTGTTTTAAGGTTAGAATAGGTGTCAATAATAGAAATTCGAATTCTCTTGATGATGGATCATAGAATACAATATTATAAAGGCTATATATGAAGCAAGAGGTCGAATTAGCAAAGGGTTGGAGACTTTTTTTCCCAGCTATTGTTTGATGTTATGGAATATAACCAGTAATACAGAGAGGTTTTTTCTGAACAGATCTAAGTGTCTCATAGGGTTTAATGTTTTCTTGATTTATATGTTACTTTTAATTACTTGCAGTAGATCTTATTACTATTACTCAAAATTCACAATCATGTGCTCTGACTTCCTTTAGTAATGGGATGACTATGTTTTTCCTATATCTTGTGAGTAAACTACCTTTGAAACCCTAGCAGTAAATTTCATTGCTATTACTCAGAATTCACAATCATGTGCTCTGACTTCCTTTAGTAATGGAATTATTGTGTTTAGCAATAGATCTCATTTTCTATTACTCAGAATTCACAACCATGTGCTCTGACTTCCTTTAGTAATGAGATGACTATGTTTTTCTGAATTTTGTGAGTAAATTACCTTTGAACCATTGGCAGTAGATTCCATTGCTATTACTCAGAATTCATAACCCTATTCTCTGAATTCCTTTAGTAATGGAATTACTATGTTGACCTGTGTTCTTGAGTGAATTATCTTTATTTAAAAACCCCATTTGCCTCAACTTTCATGTCCAGAAACCTTGCCAGTGAATCTACTGACTTGTTGACTCCATAGCCCAATGGTAGCAAGCCTTCATATTTCAACCTATAAACACACAAAACCAAGATAGAGTTAGCCATCTATATTATCATTAATCAATATCATAAATCCTTGAGAGAGCCCTCTCAGGCTGAGGAGGCTAAGGCTCAGCTAAAAGATTGGTTTGAAATAGTTACACTGAGGTAGTCTGATTAGCAGCCTATCAGGGTCCTATTTTGGTGATAACAGGGCCGAAAGTGATTACACTGCACTTAACTTGCTCTATTTCTCAGTTACATAACATGAGTTGTTTTCGCTGAAAATGCGCTGAGGTTCTGGCTGGAAATTTCCCTCTAGTTCCACCTACAATACAGACCAATCAATCACATGATCATCATCATGGACATATCTCTTAAGCAACAAAAAATGGAAAACATCATGGAATTTCACTGTTGGCAGTATTGCAAGTTGCTAGGCCACTGGTCCAATCCTCTTAGGATCTCAAAATGAGCACAATACCGAGATGCCAACTTGGCACATGACCCAATCCTCAAGGAGCTCCTCTTGAGCTTGATGCACAAGTACACATGCTTCCAATCTGAAACTCCTTGAATGCTATGTACTGATATGCATAACTCTTTTTCATGTCCCATGTTGCCTTCAAATTCTTTCTAATAACCTACATCTCTAGCTCCATATCAGCCAACATATTGAGTCCAATTAGTACCATGTTTATTGGATCACTCCAAATGATAGGGGTATTGAACCTTCGCCCATAAAGAGCCTGAAATGAACTCATCCTCAATGATTCTTGATACCTATTATTATGTACAAAATTTACCAGTGGAAGATACTCGTCCATCCTCAACTGATGCATGATATACATCCTCAACATATCCTCAAATATCTTTGTAACACTCTCTATCTATCCATTTTTATGCAGATAATAAGTTGTACTGAAGGTTAAATTTGTCCCCAAGCATGCAAACAACTCCTTCCAAAACCTAGAAGTGAATTTGGAATCTCTATTTGATATGATATTCTTGGGAACACCATGCAACCTCACTATCCCCCTGATGAATATCTGAGCTACCTCACTAGCTGAATTTGTAGACTTCACTGCAATGAAGTGAGCTACCTTACTCAACCTTTAAACCACAACCTTGATCGAATCATGCTACTTTTATGTCCTAAAAATCCTGTAATGAAGTCCATGGAAATGACCTCCCATTTCCATTTTGGAATCAGAATATGTTGCAATAAACCAGTTGTATACTTACACTCATATTTCGCTTGTTGAAAATCCAACCATCTCACAACAAAGTCAACCACCTATTTCTTCAAGTTTGGCCAATGATAGAACTTCTTAATAACTGTTAAAGTCTTTCCATATCTCAGGTGACATGAATACGACTTGAAATGAAACTCCCTCAAGATAAGCTTCTTAAGCTCACTGCTATCCAACACATAAATCATGTTCTTGAATCTTGCCAAGCCATATGTCGTGAGGTGATACTCCTCATCCCTATCACCTTTAACCTGTTGTTGCATTCTCTACTTTAGCTGCTGTTACATGTCATCGTGTTGCCCTGCATGCAAGATCCACTCCTGTAAATTTTCCCCAAATGAACTTATAACCGAAATGTGATTTACTTGCACTCTCCTACTGAGAGCATCTACAACCCTGTTCTCCTTACCCTTTATGTCTCTGATCTCAAAGTCAAACTCACTGAGGGTAGCCAACCATCTACCTTTCCTTGCATTCATATTGGGTTGGTAAAACTAGTACCTTAGCCTACTATGATCATTCATCAATATGAACCTCCTACTAAGAAGATAATATCTCCACATATTTAATGCATGAATGATAGCTACCAACTCAATATCACGAGTCACACAGTTCTTCTCATGCTCATTTAGCTTCCTTGACTCATAACATACCACCAACCCTTCCTGAATCATGACTCTAACAAGTCCTTCCTTGCAAGCATATGTACAAAGCAAAAACTCCTTATCAAGATCTACAATCTTCAAAACTTGAGCATTTGTAAGCAAATGCTTCAACTGATCAAAACTAGATGCACACTCCTTAGTCCATTAAAACGTCTTCCCTTTCCAGTGAAAATATGTAATATGATATACAATATGTGAGAAGTTCCTGATGAAATTCCTATAATAACTTCGTAGTCCCATGGATGATCTTACCTCATCCACATTCCTAGGAGTTGGCCTTCCATGATCATCTTTAATATTTTTCAGGTCCACTGATGTCCCCCCCTTGGAAACAACATGTTCCAAGTAGTGAATCTGAGACAGAAAGAAACTGCACTTGCTAAGCTTGGGATACAATTGATGCTCTCTCAACAATCTCAACACTTCTGCCTAGTGCTTTGTATCCTCTTCCTCATTCTTTGAAGATATCAATATATCATCAATAAACGATATCACAAAATTGTCCAGGTAAGGATGAAACACATTGTTCATTAAGCACCTGCAAGTGGATGGTGCATTAGTAAGACCAAAAGGAGCCACCACAACCTCATGATGTCCATACCTCGTACATAATGCAGTCTTTTAAATATATTATTATTTGATGGGCACTTTATGATATCATGATTCTATATCAACATTTTAAAACATTGGTGCTCCCTTCAACTGATCAAACAAGTCATCAATCTTGTAATCAATGCATGACCTAAGAGTACCATCCTTCTTATTTACAAACAACACTAGTGCACCCCAATGCGACACACTTGGCCTTGTGTATCCCTTATCAAGAATCTCCTTAAGTAGCCATGCATTCATCAATCATTCAATAACTTAACAAATCATGAACATGAGCCATAACTAGAGCACATCATACAACCAACATATAACCAGAATAGAGACCATAAAAAATCAACCAAAATGTCAACATGATAACCAGTAAAAATGCTCATAGATCATAATAGGAAAATAGATCATATTAACATATGAAAATTACAACCAAGTTAGGGACTTCCATGTACCACCCAACCATAGATTGAGTTGAACCAAATACCTCTTTCATCCAATCACCCCTGGGCCATATTCTAGGAATGAATGTGGGATCATAAGGGTTAAACCAAAAAAAAACCAACTAGGGCTTCCATAGGATAAAACACCTCAACCCTAAACCAAAATTATCTCAGCTATACGGTCCAAAAATCAGTAACATCAACTATATCAGTCTCTACCTAACCTGTCTAGGGCTCCAGGAACTAGTAACTCATACCACAACTAAATCAAAGCTCCAGAGAGTTTTTTCCAACCCCGATTCCAGGGACTAGTAACTCAACCCACAAAGCTCTAGAGCATTTTTTCCAACCGCGGTTCTAGGGACTAGTAACTCAACCCACAAAGCTCCAGAGAGTTTGTCCCAACTTGTAGGCTCTAGGAAATAGTAACTAAACCCAATTTATTCTAGGGATCAAGATCATTTTATTAGAGCCAAAACCATAGGGATAGTTAGAACCAATCGGAGAAAAACAAATGGGAAACCAACAACACCATGACTATCCATGGAAACGCAAGGCGAGCTTAAACCATTTTTAATCTAGATAAATCTCCATGCCATGTGACAATACATAACGGAACCGCTGGTGGATGCATATACCATGCATCCAAAAAGCAACAAGGAGATCACACATGCAACCTGTTACTTGCAAAGTAAGTCTGCTATAACTGTTGATCCAAATTTCTCCTTATGCTTCCTTTATTTCCTTGCTTTCTTTCACTAAATCCAAGTGCATGCTAGAGTGGTATAGACATGCTCCAAGAATGCTCTAAGTGTGCAAGAGTAAGAGAGAATGAGAGAATGAAAGGATAACTCAAATCAAAACTGTCAAAAGGCTATCAAAAGGTAGAAAATGATTCTCTGATGTATTTTTATCATTGATGTTTCTTTTTTTCTTCATTTTTCCTCTAATTTCCCTTGCATGCAAATTTGTGTCTCTTCACTTTCCTTTTCTCCTATTTTCCTTTATTTTCATAATTAAAAGCCATAGCCATTATTAATCCATAAGTGATGTCCACTTTAATCCATAAGTGATGTCCACTTTAATGTTCTTCTCTCCAATTAACCTAGAATATGTGTCCCATGACCTTGGTCTTATTTTATTTACATGGAAAATAACCAGGGGATGTTACAACTCAATTGGAACTGGAAGACTAGAATATGCAATAACAAAAATGGATATTATATTTTTATGGAGCTTCAAAAGAAAACCTAGGGGTGACAAGAGGGGTATGGATTTAATTAATCCCAATGGAATGACTAAATTAAAGTTTTCATGGGGTCTAGGAAGAAAAACTAACAATCAAGTTGAGATGTACATGCTTTTGCAAGGTTTATTAATCGTCAAAGACACAGGTGTGGAAGACATAATCATTTTAGGAGACTCACTGATTGCGAGTTAATATATAAACAATGAAAACAATCCAAAATACAACTCTCTTGCTAGGGTTATCCAAAGAATCATAAGTTTATTGGCATCTTTTCACTCTAGGAAATTTTATCACATTCTCAAAATAAAAAATATGGAAGCTAATACGAAGGAAAATAAGGCTAGCTCTCTAGAAGAATTTGAGCTTAAGATCAATAAGCATAGGGGAAAATGTATGATCCCATAATTTAATTAATGCCTCCAAGAAAATGCATCTTCCATAGGCCCCTTCACTATTGGAATATGGTTATATTAATAAACTTTGTTAAATATTTTACCCTTCTTGTTTATCCCTCTTCTCTATCATACCTTTCTCCTTGTAATTATGGCACTAAATTTAATCATGCATCTGTGAGTTTGTATGATGGCATGGTTTCTTTTCGAAACATGTCAAGTTTTGTAATTTTCCGGCATACAAAGGCATTTCCTTATGCCTCGCATGCTTGAAATAACAATGTTCACATGCTCAAGCATTGGAATTACCCTTCAATCAATACAATGATGAATCTTCTTAGACGATGCACAATGAAATTTGTTGTTCTGGAGATGGAATTCATGTGAAGGAAATGGGATGTAGATGCATTTCTTATACATCATTCAAGTCTCCGTTCATCCCTCCAAGTGTGTCCTCTTCCTAGGCAATTGTGAATTTGGTTCTGGTTCGACTCTCAGATTCAATTGTGGCGTTAAGGGAGTCTCCCTTTTGGCAGCTCTGTGAAGAGCTCCAATTCAGACTTCAATTTCTCAACAGGGCAGTGTCAGGGTGGGTGAGGCATTCACGCTCATGGAAACTTTGGTGTTTTGGGCTTGCTAGTCGGAGGCCAATTTGACAAAACCGAGACAACGTTGCCCTATGGGTCAACCCTCAATTCAGGAAGGTACATTTGAATTTCCTATTTTTAACTTTGTTCTTTGCATAAAATTGGATCTGAATGGAAATTCTAGAGAAATAGGATCCTAACTAAGCTCCTGTGTTGTTAATTGGAATGGGTTAAATGAGTTTTTGAAATCAGTGGTTAACCCAACTCCTTGGTCGTATTCTCCTTGCAAAAAGCATTACAGGTCTTCAGGTTTGGGGTGGTGGCACCATCTTCTGCCATCCTTTTATTTTCTATGTTTGGTTTTCCTCATGAATATGTTAAAAGTGTATGGGACTTATGTCAGTTCTTGGGTCCGAATTTATATTACAAGGATTATTGTGGAATTCTCGCCTCTCTACGTCCTTGGGTAATAGAAGAGAGCTGAGCTTCCCCTATTACTCAGTAATCCATGTCAGGTTTTCATTCACGATGGTATAATGAACATTGATTGCAACTTAGATCCATCCTTAGCTGACAATCCATGTTCACATTGTTTGTTTTCCCATGAAGCACTCCATAGGGCATATTATGATCTTCAAGTTAAAATTTGTCAAATGTCTCACGGCCAGATTGATCTTACAGAAAAGCTACTGACACTCCAGTTTCAATTTTCTCATATGTTTGATGAAATTGATGCACTCAGGAATATTGTTATGGACCTTAAATCAAGCAAGGAATCACATTCAAGTCTCGACAAGCATAAGGATGATAAAGGCAATTGAGAGATAGATCTTAACAGGCAAATTACGGTCAATGATTAACATCTCCTGCAAGTTCGACATGTGAATTTTTGACTTTTTGTAATTATGCAGATGTGATAATAGTTTGTCCTCTATTAGTTTTTTTTGGTCTTTGGTCTTTTTGTGTAGTAGGTCAGTGTTTTCTATAAATTATAGTGAAAACTGAAAATTGAAGATGTATCCCCGTGCATTTTGTTGTGATCGACCGCAAATTTAATGCAATATCATTCATTTTTGTGTATTAAATAATAAATTAATTTAAAGAAAAACAAGACAAGTAAAGTAGTTCTTAAATGAATGAAATAAATAAATTTAAAGATAATAAAGAAAGCAAATTAGAGATAAGTAGTTGATTAAAAATGCAAGTAAAAGTAAATAAATTATTCACATGGTTTATTTAGAGCTTACGAAACATCATCAATAATTATGTAAATTTATAATCATAGAATAAATAAGAGCCATGTGGTGGCATTGTCACTACTTTTGCTTCTTTGCACATTAGCACCATGTGGCTCTTGTTTATAGTGCAACAGATGCAAATTATTTGTGTCAACACGAAAACATGTCAAACACATAACACTAAAATTTCGTTAGAGATGGAACGGTTGGTTGGATGATCCCACACTACATCGTATTAAAATGGAAATGAAACAATGAATATGGTGCAATTGATAGTAACCTCACATACGTTTCCACCATGGCAATGCTTGGCACAACCTGGCTAGAAAAAATTGTCTCCTCAATATGAGTAACAAGTTGTAGATGACTAGAAGCTTCGATCAAACTAGCCGGAACATAGCCTCTATTTAATCCATCAAATAAAAACACATATATTTCCATGTTTGAAATGAGGTAAATAATCATGTAGGGCCTGGTGATAAACCATTGGCGGTAACCATAAACCACTATGCAAAACCGCTTGTAGTGGTTTCAAAAATTGGGAGGGGGTGTAGCGCTTTTAACCTCCACCATTTATCTAGTATACTAATGGTTTTTTGGCATACCATATATCACGAGACATCCCTCCTATATTAAACTTAGACATGATAAGGAGTTATGCTTTCCGTTAATCTAGGCTTGTAGTAATATATGTATGTATGCATCTATTTATGTATATGTTTATAACCAGCATAGATCCATCTAAAATACGGATCTAACATGAGCTGAAAGAGATCAAATTTCTTTTGTTACAAACTTATTTTAGAGTGCAAAAAATAATTTATAATTTTTAACTGTTTAAATTGCATTTTGTTATAAAGACTGCATAACATGTGTAATGAGCTATTTTATATTAATTCATGTTAAAATATTTTACTCATAAATTACATTGGATATTTTATCTCTGTAAAAAAATTATATCTCTATTTTATTACTTGAAGAGTGAAAGTGAAATATCAACAACTGAGTTAATTGTTTTGTTAATAGATTTTTAATTGTTTATTTATATGGTTATTTAATTTTTGTTTTATTTTTGGCCGACATGGAAAAAATTATTTTTATTGTTATTTTTTAGGAAGTGACAAACTTACACATGTCCCTCATATTGGATCGTAGAAGAATAAACCTTTTGACTCAATGAGCCTTTCAGCTCAATCAATTATAATAAATCATCACTAATTTGACCTCTTAATTTTTTTAAATTCATCGTAAACTAACAGTGCATCGGATATTTACTGAAGAGACGTAGTAAGTGGATAACATAATATGGAACTTGCATTAAGAATAAAATTGTGTTTTGCATTAGTACAAGGTTTGACTCATCATTAATAAAATAAATATGTATTAAAACTCAATATTTTAAAGCTAATATTATAAAACCTAATATTAAATACTAATATATAAAACATAAACCCTAATATTATAAACCATGATACATAAAAACCTTAACATTATAAACCTTATATATATTAAACCTAATATCGTATGACTGTAGTGCAACTAAAGTGATTAGTAAAATGATTTGTTTTCTACAAATACTCAAAAAGCACGGGACCATTGCTACAAGGAACTAAGTCAAGACTTTGGCTAAATTAATATAAAATTACTCGTATAATATTGGCAATTGATGTTATAAATGCAATTAAAATAATAAATTGTAATCCTTGTAAATATCACTTCACCATCTTACCAAACTGTATATATATAACATTAAAAAAAATCAAAAACCTTAATCAACACAACATGCTATACGAAAAGGAAATAAAAAATCAAACTCAATGCAAAATCATCACGATACGAGGTGTTGAAAACTAGATTCTTTGTAGAAAATCAATAAATGTGATTTTACTATAACACCAAACATACGTAAATGAAATAATTTTTGCCTCTCGAATTAGAAGTAAGTAACTTCTAAAGATAAAACGTAGAAAAAATGTAACAATAAAGCAACTACCAACGCTCCTTGGTTCGTGGAGATTTCTAGGTTAATTATTAGAGGCCTAAGAATGGTCCTTAAACTTTAAATTTGAATTTGCATTCTCAACACAAGCTTCAGCGTATATTTTTTTAAGCTATTATTATAAAAAAATTATTATTTATTTACCACCAAATATGTTCTCGTCCGGCAATTATGATCTCACCGCTTTATTCCACTGGTGTTGCTATTCTCTGCGCCGTCTCCTTCGCTTACAGTGTCTTGTTCACTTCTCTTTTGATTCAGCACGGGATAACAACTTGTAATTTGAATTCATTCAACTTTCTTCTTGTTAATGTGCTTGTGTCTGGATCAAACTGGTCCAACAAAGAAAATCGAAAAGGAGTAAGCATAGGCCACTTCATTTTGGGCTTTGTTTTTACCATTTTAGCCTGTACAACAGCTGGACTGATTTTCCCACTGGCTATCCTAACATTCCACGACGTTGTTGGACAGGAAACTTTAGCCATACTTTGCCTATCAGCATCATTGTGATCGTGGTTTCAAATCTGGTTGGTAGCTATCCTAACATTCCACGACGTTGTTGGACAGGAAACTTTAGCCATATTTATTAAAACCCTGGAATTAAAAGCCAATTTCAGAAATGCATTTTAATTTATCGTTTTGTAGAGCTTAATTTGAAAGGGAAGAATAATTCATTAAAATATTGTCTTACCTGTATCTCTATTGTTCCATTTACTTAATTTTTCTTGAAATCCTGAAATAGAAAATCGACTAAAGTTATGTGCTTCGAGATACCATTTCTTGATTTGAGAACTTGATTTGAAATGGAAGGATACTTCAAGAAAATATAATATTAACCATAAATATGTAATCCTATTTGCTTATGTTTTTTCAAAACCCTGGAACTGAAAGTCGACTTAAGATATGTGCTTTATTTTGTCATTTTGGGGCAGCATAATCTGAATCAGAAAAGGAATTCAAGAAAATTGTTCGGGTGAAACTAAATGGCCACTCTGATATATAGGCCTTTAGTGATATAATGAGGGTCGAATTGAAGTGTTTTAAATGTAGATGTAATATACATGTACATGAGGGTGGAATTGAAGTGTTTTAAATGTAAATGTAATATACATGTACACCAGTGAAATCTCAAGAAAATTGCTTTATAGTTTGTAATGCAAGAATCAATATTCATGGATTTGTTGGTAACTGAATTTAGTCTAATCCATAGTAATTTTAACTAAGCTTAAGTTGGGAATATTTTACAAATTAGACACAACTTTTATTTATGAAAATGTGAATCTAAACATATTTTCTAGCTATAAAAGAAAAAAACACTATTGAAATGCATTCATAGTTACTAGAAATGGAAATTTAGAACTACATTTCCTTTACCAAGAGGTGTATTTGACAAGGGATATGCATCAACCATTTGTGTGTCCTCACACCATGTAATGGTAATAGAAGTAAGAGAAAAAGTATCTAACATAAATATTATTTAACCACACAAAGTGGATTCGAACCTTTGTGAGGTAAATCCCCTCTGCGGACGAGCATCCCTACTAGCCCAACGGGGGTCTAGCAACTTAACAAGCAGAAACAATGTCATAATGAGGAGTTCCCATTACGAATGAAAAGGCTGGAGATAGAAGCCTACCCGGATTCCAACGCTAGGATCTGAAGAAGAAGCGTCCCCGTTCCTCAGCCTTGGCAGATCACAATCCCTCCACGATCTCCGCGGATGAACACCTGCACATGGAAGAAACGAACAGATACAAGCATAGAAACCAGCATACGTAACTAAACATCAGTTAGAAAGGACATTACTCGCATTAACATGATGGAAAACGGAGTGGAACCATAATCATAATCATCTATTAAATAACCAGCGAAGAGAGATTACAACCAAGTTCTGACGTCGCGGTCTCCTTCAGACGGGTTTCCAGTCGTCCACGTCTCGCAAAGCTTGCCAAGGAAAGGGAAAACCTCTCCAGAGTCTCGTGACAATGGTCTCCTTACTTGAGTCAGCCTTAAGGGAAAGAGAGGGTGCTTTACAACACAAAGGCTCTTGGGAATATGGAGATTCAGAGCTTAGGCACTTCCAGACTAGCTTGCCATTGATCTGAGCAAGATTTTATAGATGGGGAAGGAGGAGTTGGGATCCCTATTATTATGGGATTGGCCCTATCAACAAGGAAGGTTCCATGGGAGGTGGCAAAACCACTTCCCTCCATAGAACTCCCGCAGCCAACCTCCCAACTCAGGATAGGTGATGGTTTGTGGATTTGTTAGAATTCAACTTCCGCCATCCATATTTAAAAAACAACTCCCAAATTGGGTGGTGCGACCACGACTCTATGACAGAGCGCCAGGTGGCGTGACCTCTTTGCATTAATTTCCCCATTGGCGCGAGTACTGAACTGCTTGCCCGCGCCAATGCTAAAAGGGCTGTTTTTTATGACTTTTGCAAGGAGATGTCTCAAGGGCAAATAAAGCTCATGTTCAGAGGGATGCATTGATGATGTTTTCAAGGCATGACAATGTCCACAGGTCACGGAATGGGTCCTCCATTGTGCGGGATGGGGAATGGTAAGGACGGTGACAAATTACTGTGTAACAGATGCCCCCTAAAGTATGAGGCCCGAGAGGGAGAGGGGTGAAATGCTTTACGAGAACATGTCCAACTGAAAGCCCGCCGTCAGGAAACCTGCGCAGAAAGATACAAATGATATCTCAAGTACATGATGTACAAGTGGTATGGACGCAACCATCCAAAAAAAAAAAGTATGCTATAATCCGGATCCAGGGTATGGGCGCAGCCATCCAACTAAGATCAAACAAATAGACTCAGGTATGGTCGCAGCCATCCAATCAGTGAGTCATGTACATAATGATAATAATCCATAATCGCAGCCTGGATTACAACAGACACAATCCAGGGTCTTGCGCTCCATCTCGACCCAACAAAGTACAAGTTCAAGCATGTGAATATGTGAGCTGAAGTCGAACATGCAAGAACATCGTCTGATTACCAGCCAATGATGAAAGCTGTTAACAGACGCGAGAGAAACCACCAATAATGACAATGGTCCTCAAGGTACTACAAGTACAATCTACGGCGTGCGAATAAATGAGTTGACGTCGAACACCCGCAGAATCATTCGATCGGAAGTCAATGATGTAAACTTCACGTCGAATGCGACGAACCTGCCATTGAGGCATGCAGGCTCCAAGGTACCATAAGGAGTCTCTAGACCAACTTCCTGGATAATGAGTTGATGTCGACAGGAAGTGACCTTGATCGAAGGTGGGCCATAATGATTCCCACATCATCGACACGAGACAGAGGAACATGATGTTTTGTTGTGAATCAGGATCGTATGAGAAACAGAGGAAGGTTGATATTTGCAGAAGCCAACTTCTCTTGAACATATGAACGACACGACAGTGGACTTGGCAGTATTTGACATCAACAGATCAGAGGTCATGGTGACGAGGCAGTGAACAGATGAGAGGTCAAAAGAGATTACCCAAACCCATGGAGGCAAAGTGAAGCAACGAGGTGAGATGTCCCCAACCCGACACGGATGCAGACAAGTGCCATGTTCAAGAGCGACATACTGCCGACGACAACGACGATGGTTTCATTTTTCCCCCACCATTTCTGGCGAGTACCCCAATTATTTTTAATAACAAGCTTGAAGGGGATAGCATATGCTTGCGATATAAGTCCGCCCTTCGGGCGAATCCATCCTAGTGCATTTAACGAGTCCCGGGAAGGAGAAACTCGGAGAACGTCATTTCGACTATATCCGATGTCATCAGGGTTTAACGAGTCTGACAAAGGAAGAACTCGGCGTCTTTTCATGTTTAGAGAGTTTGAAAAGACAGCTGAAAAGAAAACTCCACAAGTCCCTTTTCGTAAATAGTTCCCCAGATCCGAAAAGGTAGAAAACAATATCCGGAAAAACCTCCTAGTCGCGATAGGCTAAGGTATTCCTTTTTCGTAATCAATCCATCCCGGCCCGAAAAAGGGTTAAACTTATACCAGGTGAATGTCGATTCGTGTCCATTTTAACGAGATCGAAGCGACAAGGGCCTCGATGATCTTTTCATATTTAGAGAGTCAGAAAAGAGCTGAAAGATGACTCCAGAGTGACTTTTTCGTGTATTTACCGAGTCCGAAAAAGTATAAAATACAACTCGTGTCCATCTTTTTAAGTCGCAAAAACCTGCTGCTGCACATACCAAGCAAGCGTAAAATCCATTTTCGACATAACATATGCAAATATTTGACAAAAATAACTTTTAAAAGCTCTTTGACGTCGAAAAAGTTATAAATATGTCTAATTGGTAAAAATGAAATTACTTTTTACTATTTACCTTGTGGAAAGCAACAGTGGTCCTTTTGGAACAGAATCTTCTGACGGTGATTGCGACCAATCCAGGCAACCATTCAGCTCCTCGTCTGTCACAGGTAATAGGCGCTCCTTAGCTCTTCATTTCCATACATTTTTTAATGGTTTTCCTTTAGAAATCAACTTTGTGTGGCCACTTTTAAAATTTTAGGGCCGGGCCCAGTGGCGCGGGTATCGGGCATGGACCCACGCCACTGAGCTCTTTTTTCCAAAGGGCTCGCGCCACCTGGCGCGACTGTTAGCAAAACAGCCGCGCCAGCGGCCGAACCTAATTTTCCGCCTAAAATTCCGATATTTACACCAAATTTCTTGAAATTTGAAGCTCACCAAAGATCTAATCAGGGGTTTTTGACCATGTGAATGCAGATAACCACTCAAAATGGCAATCGAATGGAAGGAACGAGAGCACGGAGATGAGGATGAAGAGGCCATGCAAAGCCAAGCTTGCATGAATGCTCTTAGAGACTGTGGATTGAAAAAGTTCTTCCTCACGCCATGTTTACGAGCTCAGCCCGAGCTCCTCCAATATCTAATCAGCATATGGGATGAAAATGAACAAGTGTTCAGGCTACGAGACCAGGTGTTAGAATTGGAGGTCACTGACATTTATTTCATTACTGGATTGTCCCGTAGAGGTCCAATTCCTGTACTGACTGGAAGCAGACCATCAGGGGAAAAGATGGAACGGGTAATGGCACAGGTGTGCCGAGGGGCACAAACAGGATCAGGAAGCAAGAAGGTATACATCTCCACCATCCCTGATCTAGCACTGAGAGTAGTTCTCCACACCATTACGCGGGCTGCTGGATCGCAGGCTCCGCACGAGGCCACGAAGACTCAACTCCTGTTAGCCTCAGAATGCATGGGTCCCCTACTGTTCAACTGGGCAGAAGCAGTAACCATCAACATGAAAAGACAGCTCACGAAGTGCAAACAGGGGAAACTGAAGCAGTTCGGGTATGGTTCCATCTTGGTATCGTTCATTCTGGAACGCATACCAATCTTCCAGGGCCAAGGGGCCGCAGTGGCGAGTCCGATACCACGAGAGCCACGAATGGCTCGCTGGGTAGCACTGATGCCCAGATCTGGAGGTGGCCAACAAATGTCCTGGAGGCCAGAGTTCTTTAGGTGGTTACGGCGCCAGCTGATCGTCGTGGAAGATTGGCCCTATTCGGGAACTGACTTTACCGGGGACCCAGATCTCCCATTACCAGAAGGAGATGACTGGGACGAGGAGCTGGGTAAGACCTCATATTTTTGATTTTATGTTTATATGTTTTTTTTTTGTTAATACACATTTGTCTTGACACAATTATATATGCATGCAGATGTAGGACCTGAGAGACCAGCCGGGATGTCTCCCATCTCCCGGAGGACACAACTCGCCCCTGAGATCCAGGGGGAAGGCACCGGAGGAGAGGACCTGATCCAGAACCTCGAGGGGATTGCCCATGGGATCCCAGACTATGCCCGACTATCGGATGTACCGATGGCATACCAGCGCCATACGGTGGGAGTTCCGAACCGGATCCACCGAATCCTGAGGCGCCTAGTGCGTGCAGTGACGTGCTATCATGAGCACCATGCGGATTAGTCTCTAGGATTTAGCCACACCTATTTTTTGAGAGACACAGTGTCTCAGGATGTATTAAGACAATTATGTATATTTTTTGAGTTTTATGTGACACACTCTATGTAAACATTTCGACATCTATATATATACATATCTATTTCTGGATGAGTCTTTCTTTACATGTGATGATGATTTATAAATTGCGCAAATGTCTGTCTAATACCAAATTTGCTACTGCATCTGTTAATGTATTCAAATGCCTGGGTATGTGATGATATGTAATGTAGTCAAAATTCCTTTCCAGTAATCGAATACGCAAATACAGACGTAAAATGGACGGGTTCCTTACCGAATAGTGTCCGTTCAGCTGTAACACTACAAGTTGTGAATCTAGGTACACGAGAAATTCACGGATACCAAGGTTTACTGCCTCGATTAATAATTCCAACACGGCACTATATTCCGCGATATTGTTCGTGGTACATCCTAAACACACACCTTGCAGGTCAATCAACTCACCAACAGGATCGTAGATTACCCAGGCTGCGGAAGACAGATTCCTGGTACTGCGGGAGGCACCATTTGCGAAACCAACAAATGGATGAATAGACATCTGCACAACCAGGAAGACCCGATCAGTAGAAAAATGTTTACAAAGCACACCACACTATGCACAAAAATGACAATCACACACCTATGTACACACACCACACCAAGAAATCACTTCAGGCGTAGTACTTTTTAAGGTACAGCCCATTTCTGGGCTGTGCCAGCGGAACTCCTTCGTAATCTATAAGTTCGTAGGCCCCATTTTTCAAAACGCGTTTTACTATATAGGGACCATGCCACATAGGCTGGAGTTTACCGGCTCCAAGCTTATCATGTGCCTGATTGTACAAGAGGACGAGATCTCCTTCGATGAAAGAACGGGGAGAAACAGTTTGATCAAAATGAGATTTGACCCTCTTCTTTTGTGCTTCGATGATCAAAGCAGCTAGTCGACGGGTTTCATCCGATCGTTCGAGATACAGAAGACGTTCTTCCTCAGGGGAGGTATCCGGTAAGAGCTCCACCGCTAATTTAAGCGAAGGAATTTCACATTCAACCGGCAGAGTAGCTTCCAGACCGTACACCAATTGGAAAGGTGTGAACCCGGTTGCACTCTTAGCAGATGTTCGGTATGCCCAGAGAGCTGAGAATAGTTGGAGATGCCAATTGGATTTATGAATCCCAACTGTTCGCTGAAGCATGGTGACCAAAACCTTGTTCACCACTTCAACCTGACCATTCGCTTGAGGGTAGTATGGTGTTGAGCTGTCGTGACGCAAGCCCAACGTTGAAGTCAGCTCCGTCATCATGTAATCACGGAAATGAGTACCATGATCAGTGACGATGGCTTGAGGAACCCCGAATCGTGCAATAACGTGGTTGAATATAAATGAAGCAGCCGTTCTTCCGTCAGCAGCTAGTGTAGGCATCGCCTCGGCCCACTTAGTGAAGTAGTCGACGGCGACAATGATATACGCATGCCCCCCAGCTGAGTGAGGGTTACACGTCATAAAATCCACGCCCCATTTCGCAAAAGGGCCGACGGTAATAACGGGATGCAAAGGCAATGACGGCGCGCGCATCTTGCGCTGAAAAATCTGGCATGGATGACATTTACGGACTGCAGTGATACAATCCTTGAATATGGAAGGCCAGAAATAACCTACCCTCAGAATCTTCTGGGCAGTAGCATATCCGGACATGTGTCCGCCACAGGCGCCACTGTGGCAGTCATTCAAGACTTTCTCAGCCTCTTCCAAGGTAAGGCATCGTCGGAGCACCGAATCTACTCCAATACGATATAAGGTATCTCCCACGATACGGTAGGGTTGGGACTGGTGTCGAATCCGACGGCGGGCAGCTTTATCCAACTCAGACCGAAATGTCGCGGTCTGAAGATACACTATGATGTCACCGTACCAAGGATCACGAGTATCAATAAGAAACAACGTTTCGTCCAGTATATGATCTTCTGAGTGTGAAGGAACAGAGTCTGTAGCGAGAGAACATATCAAATCCGCGAAGACCAGTGATTTAGTTGACTTGGCGGTGGTGAACTCCAAGTCAAACTCCTGCAGGATGACGATCCATTTGGAGTACTTGCCCCCTAGTAATTGTCTAGAAAGAATATACGTCATAGGGTTGCAGTCTGAAACCACTGTTATCGTGCGCAAAAGGATGTAATGGCGAAAGCGTTGTACGGCATGTACTGTTGCTAAGGCCAACTTCTCGACATGTGCATAACGCGTTTCCGGGTCGAGAAGGTTCCGAGATAGGTAATAAACGACATGTTCGTCACCGTTCTCGTCATCCTGCACCAAGACCATAGCGATGGTGCTTAATGCGGCGGCTAGATACAAAGTAAAGTCGCGGTGGTAGTCCGGAGGACAAAGCAACGGAGCATTGACTAGCAATGTCTTCAGCTTCTCAAAGGATTCCTGAGCAATTTCGTCCCAGTGAAAGGGAACATTCTGCTTTAACAAACGAGTGAATCCTTTGGCCACCTCGGCATAATTCGGGATAAAGCGTCTAAGAAAATTCGCTTTCCCTTGTAGACTCTGTAACTGATACAGGGAGGAGGGTGATGGGAGATTTATGATAGCCTCAACCTTTAGAGGGTCAAGGCGAATTCCGTCTTTCGAGACTATAAAGCCTAAAAGATGGCCAGAATCGACGCAGAAGACGCACTTATGAGGGTTGAGCCTGATATTGTAGCGTCTGCAACGAAGGAATATCTGGCGGAGATGCTCAGGATGGTCCTCTCGCTTACCCGAATGGGCTGGTAAGTCGTCCAGATAAGGCTGGACAATATGGCGAATATCATGAAAAGCGTAGGACATCGCACGCTGAAACGTGGCGCAAGCGTTTTTTAAGCCGAACGGGAGTTTTTTGTATGCGAAAGTGCCCCACGGACAGATGAATGTGGTCTTATGTTGATCCTCAGGTGCAATATTGATTTGGTTGTAGCCTGAGAAACCGTCCATTAAGGAATAGATCTCACTCCCAGCACATTCGTCGATGATCTGGTCGATGAACGGAGTGGGATAATTATCCTTAGGACAGGCGCGATTGATATCGCGATAATCCACACAGACTCGAATTGTACCCTGCTTTTTATCAATAGGGACGATATTGGACACCCATTCTATAAGGAGGATAGGATAAATAAAACCCGCGTTCAGAAGTTTTTCAACTTCTGCCTTGATGGCGGCGGCTTTCCGAGGATGCATGGGACGTAAGCGTTGGCGCACGGGTTTCGCACCTGGGTAGGTTGGAATCTCGTGCACAACAATACTTGGATCAATTCCCGGCATTTCCTCGTAAGACCATGCGAAAACATCTCGGAATTCTTTGAAAAGCTCCGTATAGACTTGGATCTCCTCGGAAGAACAAGTCACACCCATATGAATGTTCTCAACAATCCCCGGTTTAACAGAGATGTTGATTGGAACTGTTTGAGTAATGTTACTCAGATTACCCTCTGAAAAGACCTCGTGCGTCAAGATCGGTGTTTGAAGAGGAGGGGAAGGAACCTGAGTAGCATAACGCTCTAGACAGTCAGTCATTGCCCCCAAGCTGGGCATAAACGAGGAGCGATGATGCCCATCGCCCCAGGGTAGCTCCTCAAGAGACATAGTTTCAATGATAGCCTCATCTGAAGGAAAAGTCTCTCTAAGAGGATCAGGTGAATCAGCCTGACCGAGCCAGGGGGATTGTGAGTAGACGTCAAGAGCCATGCTCATCGGAGCATGCTGAGGAGGTGGAGGGTCCGATGCGGCAACAATCTCACAGTAGCTGATCTCTACCGGCGTTAAAGGCATGGATTCTCCAAACTCATATACCTGCTCAGGTGTAGGAATAAGCCAGGGGTCATCAGTCCTGGACAACATGTTGACTTGAGCGGTATTCGGTGGCGGTGCGAGGAATATACCCATGAGAACAGGGTCCTTGAAAAGACCAGGTCCTATGCTGTCTGGGGGATTCGGAATTTGATCCACGTATGGCACGTTGTTCTCAGAGCTAGAGGTGAAAAATGACAACTGATCTACTGTGACAATCTTGCCCTCATGGGGGAACTTAATGAATCGAAAGACAGTAGACGGCACGCAGAGCATGGCATGGGTCCAGCTGCGGCCAAGAAGTATATTGTAGTTGAGCTTAGCGTCAACCACTTCCACTTCCACGTTGACAGTTTTTCCCTGTAATGTGATCGCAAGACTCTCAAGAACTCCCAGGGGTTTAGACTCCCGACCATCAAATGCCTCAAGGGCATTGGGAGATGACGACAAGGCTGGAGAGCCAATGGCCTTCCAGCAGGCGGAGGACATAACACAAGTAGATGCACCCTCATCTACGACGGCCCTATGAATGTTGAGACCGTTAATCCCGACTTGAATGACCAAAGCGATTTGATGTGGAAGCCGGGGAGTAAAGTTCTCCAGATCGAAGGTGAGAAGGCTCGAGTCGGCGGGATCGATACCACCGATGGCAGACAGTAAAGCCTTCCGTTGTGAAGGACAACTTTGAAGAACCTCAAGTGCAGACATGGCACATGGCGCCTGTGCCAGATCCTCAACGATACTGTAATGTTGAGCGGCACGAGCATTTGGATTGTAAGAGGATCTTCGAAGAACACCCTTGGGAGGCGGCTTCACAACGGGTTCGAGAGTCGGCTTCTCGATTTCCAACGGACCAGAAACAGGTGGGGGAGGTGGCCCTTCCGCAACTGCCTTCCCGGGTGCCTGCTGCTGACTGTTGTAATCCTTCGATCTCGTAGCGATAGTGATAGGTGCATTAGTCTTCATCATGAAAACCTGAGACCCAAACGGTGCAGATGATGAGCCCTGTTCGACCATCTGGGTCTGCTGAGATGGAAATGGCTCTTTTAAAACAGCCAGAGTTCCTTTTGAGCCTTTAAGAAGTTGACTAATTTCGGATCGTCGTGGACAATCCTTAGTGTAATGGTCACCTTCACAGATGAGGCAAGGGAATTTCGGCTTACGTTGGGAGCCATCCTCAGTTCGAGTTTTAGATTCCGGTTTTGGGGCATCAGATTTTGATTTGCCTTTTCCCTTCTTCTTCCCCTTGGAGGATTTGTCTGCAGGATTGGCCTGAACAGCATTTACCTCCGCGGATTTACCAGAATCGGATGAGGTGGGATTAGCAGAGGTATTGTTGGAAGAATTAGCCTTCTGCTTCCCATTCGAAGACTTCTTCGAATTTTGAGAGACGGAACCAATGACACCATCCACCGAAGGGGTAGGCGGGGCCTTTGTGGCTCCGGGTCGTGGAGCATCAGGCAAGATGTCATAAAGCGTGCCAGATTGCGAATAAACAAGATCCAGGTACTGGGCACGCGCGATAGCTTGTTCCTCCGTCACACACGCTCCCATCGCGATATCTTGAGCGATTTTATTGACAAAGGAGGTGGTGAACCAGTGGGTCAAAATCTGATCAGGTATGTGAAACTTGATCAGTCGACGACGACGCCGCCACTCATGGATGTGATCCGAGATGTGAGTGGCCGAGTCCTGCTTCAGGGAAGACAGGAGGTGCGTCTCGGTCTCATACCGGACTGGTAACTGGAAATGCGTGAGGAAAGCCATAGCTAACGAGTTGAAATCCTGAAAAATACCACGGGATAGCTCTATGTACCACTTAGCAGCAGCTCTTGTTAACGTACGCTGGAAAAGACGCAAACGAACTGAATCGTCAGTCCAAGAGTTAGACGAGCACCAGAGGTGATACGTCATCACATGCGCCTGGGGGTCTTCTCCAGATTTGCCCTCAAACTTGGGACAGTCTCCTGGTATCTTGGTCGGAACCGGGGGCCAATATGGATTATGAGCAATCGGATCATTGGTCAACTTCGAAACGTCCGGTAGATCCAAGGTAGCCAGGAACGGCAATGGAGGGTTAACTACCATGCCAGTCCCAGGATAAGGTCCGGTACCTGCGTTCCACGATGGTTGTGAATATCCTTGCCCCCACGGGTTCTGTCCCGTAGGATTCTGACCGTAGGGGGCATGGTTCGTATAACCAGACTGATTTGGTTGTTGGTAACCATTGTGTGGGGCTTGATAACCAGGATTCGGGCCCTGATTAGGCATCTGCCCTGTATAAGCAGCGTTTGGATTTGGCTGCTGAGCGTAGGTAGAACCGGGTGGAGGAGGAGGATACTGAGAGCCTCCAGAGTGGTTATAGTTCGGTTGAGACTGACCATGAGGATAATAACCACTCTGAGGATGAGTAGACTGCTGATAAGTGGAACCCTGCGAAGCCTGGTACGTAGGGCGCAGCTGTTGATTTGGCTGCGGCATTGAATGAGCAGGCTGCTGAGCAGAGTGAACGGAATGAGAGGGCTGCCCTGAATGAACAGGTTGACCCGAGTAAGGGGGATGGCCTGAATGACCAGGCTGGCCCGGGTGACCAGGCGGTGTTGGTTGCGCAGGCTGACCTGGTTGTAAGTGAGCCCCAGGTTGTGCCGAATGGGTCGGCTGGCCTGGAGGCGGAACACCGGGCTGTACCGGATGAGCCGGTTGCCCTGGTGGAGAAACAGGACCAGGTGCTTGCTGGAAACCAGTTTGACCTGAAGCAGAACCATAGGGTGGTCCTGGCTGATACGCAACGTTAGAAACAGCAGGATACTGCGGTTGCATTGGTAAAGACGGCTGAATTTTCCCCCCAGGACCATAGGCCTGTCCCGGTTGATACCCTAGCTGAGGTTGAGCAGGTTGACCAGCAGGGCTATAATATGGTCCTTGCGGATTGTATGGTGGCCCTTGCTGCCCCGCAGGGTAGCCTTGATTGGGCTGTCCCTGTGGGTCATACAAATAGCCAGGTTGACCTGCAGGTTGGCCCTGAAAGGGTTGTCCCTGCGGGTTGTAAGCCTGGTTGTATGGTAAACCTTGAGCATATAGATAAGCCTCAGGAGCAGGAAGGCGCAAAACCTCCCCATGCTCGTCAAACTGACCTGGGAACATATACACGGGAGTGCCATCCTGTGCATAGTGCGAAAAGAAGGATCGATAAGGATCTTGGGGAACTTGTCTAGCTCCGGCGTTCGGCTGCTGTAAAAACAACCAATACTCCTCCGGAGAGATATTCTCCGGTATAGCAGTAGCTAGGTAAATGTCTTCAGGAGTTGGCCCAGCCCTAGTAGCAGATGCTGAGACAACAGCAGAAGAGGCAGCCACACAAACAGTGGGCCGAACGGGAACAGAAGTGACGGGCGTCGAAGGGGACACCCCGGGTGTAGTGGCAGCTGGTCTTGACGCGGGAGATGATATCCCCATAGAGGCAGCAGCTGAAATGATCTGACCCAGAGATCTGTATCCCTGTGGCAAAGAAGGACTGGCTGACGATGTGGTAGCCAGCTCGGAACCGTCTCCCTCAAACAATCTACGAGGGATGCGCTGATAGTCATCAGACCCCGGAATCTCCTCACTAGAATCACTCATGGTTGATCCTGCCGTTAAATCACGCAGAAGACGGCGAGGACTAGGAGGAAAAACAACAGCAACAAACGGTGAACCCGATGTAAGAGAAAGGAAATCAGCTCCTAATCTCAGTTCAGACACAGGGTCCAAAAAGGGCCAATTGAACTCAACTGGTCCTCCAAAGGGTTGCTCGGCGAGAACCGGTCCCCCGTCAGGAAACTCAGAAACAACAAGCTGCTGTGGTTCAACAGAAGGCTCAGAAGCTTCTGAAGAATCGTCCGTGTAAGGACTACCAGTAGACGAAACCGATGGTTCCGCCACTGTGGCAAAAGACTAAAAGAAAAGGGCACACACACACACACAGGCTGAAAATGAGTTAAGACACACGCTCAAATGGTCAACAAGCAACGTCTAAATAGGTGTGAAATCGTGGGCGATTAATTTTACCACATTGGAAAATAAGAAATTCTACCGTTTCATGTTTTAAGAGTCGAGAAACGATAAAAAGATGACTCTATCTCTTTCAGAGTTGACACAAGCGTGAAAGGACAAGCGCTTGACGGTCTTTTCAAGTTTAGGGAGTCAGAAAAGACCAAATGACTGCTCAGGAAAAAACTAGGCACAAAGGTGTACCAAATATCCGTGAACTGCAATATACACCTTGGTTTCAAAAATGAAACAGAAATCGACCAAGGACTTTCCGTACGTGCAGGTAGTCTCCCCGAATGCTGTGTTCGGTGTATCACGGGTATAGGGCGGCAGACTCGGCTTCCTGTGGATAAAGGATTGAAAACCTAGAGGGGTCTCCCTTTATATACGCGACGGTACGGGGAGCACAAGTCCGTACTAGTGCTGTCTAAAGCCAACAGGCGAACGACAGCTACTAGGTTTAACGACGCCGGAACACGTCTCTAGCCTAGACCTTCTAAATATGTTTCGTTAAGTTCCAATGCTGCCTTAGGTTAATTGAATAAATTTTACATTTGATCTTCAATTAAGTTTCAATTTCCAGGCCCTATCGTATGTAGTGTCTCCTAAATGCAAAGCTATATGCCACAATGCAACATTTCGTTCGATGAAAACTAATTAGAGAAGAGTTGAGAGCTTTAACACAAACGAAATGAAAGGGAACCAAACAATGAGCTCTATAATGCAACTAATGCAATTGACAACTTTTCATTCAAAACACTAATCACTAGCGATATGGAAAAGATTACAATTTGCACTAATTAACAAAAGCAAAGAGATTTTTTTTTTGATTTTCAATGTTTAATGGCTAATATGCACTAATCAAACTTGAAAATGAATGGAGCAACTTGAGAAATGATATCCAAGAGAGCGAAACAAACACACTTCACTCACCAACACAAGCAATCAGATTCCCAAATCGACCGAAGTCTCTCAAAGCAAGAGAAAGACTCAAAAGCTTCCAATGGACCGTGTGATCCAAGTCCAAAGTAAGACCAAACGAGTTTCGAATGAAGAAATGAACAATCACCCAAAAATCGCAATAAAACAATGAACAACTACTCAGAGAACGTGGAGAATCAATCAGATAGTTGACGGGACAATCCAAACACCAAAACTCCCAAGGAGGGCTCGATGCACTAAGCCACTAGATGCCCTAGGGCTTGAAAAGTGAAATCGGTAGATAAAAGAAAACGACCAAAGGACAGAGGTGAATTCCCAGCCAAACAAGATTCCAACACACTCAGGCAGTCGGAAAATCAAGAAGAGAAACACTGGTCAACTTCAGAGAGCTCAGAAATGAGAAATCTCAAAAAACTTATAGGGGTGGCGCGACTGTAAGAGTGAAACTGGCGCCAGAAGGCGAGTGGCGCGGGTTGTACAAAGGCAACATGCGCCAAGTGGCGCGACTGTCGGGTTAAAAACCGCGCCAGTCGAGTTTCTCAGCAAAAAATTAAAAATAAGCTACTCCAGAAACAGACCAATGCAAGCTAAGCAATCCAAGAAGAAAAAACACACAAAAAATCCAACCCAGAAGGTTCATCAAGCAAGGAAAAACAAGATACAAACGGAAAGGCAAGACAAAGACTCCAAGTCGTTCAGTCTGCAAACCAAACCGGAGATCGACTGAAGTAGCGTTGATCTACTCCGCTAATGCTAGGCAGAAGCGTTTCGAAGGCTATCTGGCTGTACTTCAGACTCCGTCTACAGTTTACAAATCAAACAACAATCAAACAACAAGCTGGATCCCCAGCGGAGTCGCCAATTTGTTGAGGAGGTAAATCCCCTCTGCGGACAGAGGCGATCCCTACTAGCCCAGCAGGGGTCTAGCAACAAACAAACAATGCTATGACGCAAGCTCCTAATTACGAATGAAAGGCTTGGGATAGAAGCCTACCTGGATTCCAACGCTATGATCTGAAGAAGAAGTGTCCCCGTCCTTCAGCCCTGGCAGATCACAATCCTTCCACGATCTCCGCGGATGAACACCTGCACATAGAAGAAACGAACAGATACAAGCATAGAAACCAGCATACGTAACTAAACGTCAGTCAGAAAGGACATTACTCGCATTAACATGATGGGAAACGGAGTGGAACCATAATCATAATTATCTATTAAATAACCAGCGAAGAAAGATTACAACCAAGTTCTGACGTCGCGGTCTCCTTCGGACGGGTTTCCAGTCATCCACGTCTCGCAAAGTTTGCCAAGGAAAGGGAAAACCTCTCCAGAGTCTCGTGACAATGGTCTCCTTACTTGAGTCAGCCTTAAGGGAAAGAGAGGGTGCTTTACAACACAAAGGCTCTTGGGAATGTGGAGATTCAGAGCTTAGGCACTTCAAGACTAGCTTGCCATTGATTTGGGCAAGCTTTTATAGATGGGGAAGGAGGAGTTGGGATCCCTATTATTATGGGATTGGCCCTATCAACAAGGAAGGTTCCATGGGAGGTGGAAAAACCACTTCCCTCCATAGAACTCCCGCAGCCAACCTCCCAACTCAAGATAGGTGATGGTTTGTGGATTTGTTAGAATTCAACTTCCACCATCCATATTTAAAAAACAACTCCCAAATTGGGTGGCGCGACCACGGCTCTATGACAGAGCGCCAGGTGGCGCGACCTCTTTGCATTAATTTCCCCATTGGCGCGAGTACTGAACTGCTTGCCCGCGCCAATGCTAAAAGGGCTGTTTTTTATGAATTTTGCAAGGAGATGTCTCAAGGGCAAATAAAGCTCATGTTCAGAGGGATGCATTGATGATGTTTTCAAGGCATGACAATGTCCACAGGTCACGCTTCCATTGTGCGAGATGGGGAATGGTGAAGACGGTGACAAATTACCATCTAACAAAAATATCGTGTCAATGTGTCAATATTTAATCACACAAAGTGGATTTGAAAACATTGAAATTGGTACATGGCGAAATTTGATACCCATGGTGCATAATAGATTGGGGGCTAAGATAAATCTGCATTGCTTTAAACTAAATGATATATTCTTTTCATTTCTCTATGAGGTCATGGTATTAGTTCCATTTATCATAAGTTATAGGAATTTATGTAAAATAAAAGAGTCAACTTGTAGCTGGGCAAAAGTTTAAATACACACTTTCATACATGATTGACAGAAAGAAGAAATAATTCCATTCCAATACAAATTGAAGTCCATCATTCCAAATAAAGAGTTGTTTGTGTATATACTATACAGATGCCTGAATCTATAACACACATGGTTATTTTATAAAATTTTAAGATCTGTAATATTCACGCTGATGATAGACTGTTTGCAATTACTTAATAAAATGCACAAACTCTCAAAGAAAAATTACCCAAATATCCTAAATTTACGCTAGTTTTCCTGAGAAAGGTGGGTTTAGTCAAGGAATATTAAGCATCCAAGGATCAACCAAATTCTTTCCCAAGAACGACACTACAAATCTTTGATATAAATTAGAAATCAACTTTTATTGAATCATTCTCTTTTCAAATCATTCAAGGAGCTTGAATATCGAGTTGATTGCAATTAAAATTCTCTTAGAACCTTTAAATGATGGAGAACAAAAATTATCTGTGAAAATGCCGAGGAGTGATGTGTTTCTTTTTAAGGGTATTCTTTTTCTTTAAAGCTATTATTATAAAAAAAGAAAAATTCATTATTTGTTACCACCAAATATGTTCTCGTCTAGAAATTATGATCTCACCGCTTAGTTCCACTGGTGTTGCTATTCTCTGCGTCGTCTTCTTCACTTACAATGTCTTGTTCGCTTCTCTTTTGATTAAGTACGGGATAACAATTTGTAATTTGAATTCATTCAAATTTCTTCTTGCTACTGTGTTTGTGTCTGGATCAAACTGGTCCAACAACGAAAATCGAGGAGAAGTAAGCATAGGCCACTTCATTTTGGGCTTTGTTTTCACCATTTTAGCTTGTGCAATGGCTGGACTGATTTCCTCACTTGGACAGGAAACTTTGGCCATACTTTGCACATGAAACTTTAGCCATACTTTGCCTATCACTGTCATTGTGATCGTGGTTTCAAATATGGTTAGCATAGTGGGACTAGTTATCAATGGAGATTTTCATGAATATATGATGTCAGAAGATAGCCATTCCATGCCAGAAAATTTGAGGAGAAGTCATTAAGCATCTGCTTTTTTCTGGCTATTGGAGGGTGAGACAAAGAAATGATTCAAATTGCAGGATGACATTAGTAATGTTCAGTTAGTTAGTTAGGTTGAAGGAGGCATTGGATTTAATGGTCTAAAATATTTCAATCGTCTAACATTTCATCCAATGGCTCAAATACAGACAGATTGGCAGCTAGGAAAGTTGTTTTCAAATATTAACAAATAGTAATTACTAACACAATGCACAAACTCTCAAAGAAAAATAACCCAAATATCCCAAAATTAAGCTAGTTTTCCTTGAGAAAGGTGGGTTTAGTCAAGGAATATTAAGCATCCAAGGATCAACCAAATTCTTTCCTAAGAACGACACTAAAAATCTAATTTATAAATTAGAAAGCAACTTTATCAATCATTCAAGGAGCTTGAATATCGAAATGATTGTAAATTAAAATTTCTTAGAACCTTTAAATGATGGAGAACAAAAATTCTCTCGTGAAAGTGTCGATGAGTGAAGCGTTTCTTTTTTAAGGGTATTCTTTTTTTGAAGCTATTATTATAAAAAAGAAAAATTCATTATTTGTTACCACCAAATATGTTCTCGTCTGGCAATTATGATCTCACCGCTTTGTTCCACTGGTGTTGCTATTATCTGCGCCATCTCCTTCACTTACAGTGTCTTGTTCGCTTTTCTTTTGATTCAGCACGAGATAACAACTTGTAATTTGAATTCATTCAAATTTCTTCTTGCTACTGTGTTTGTGTCTGGATCAAACTGGTCCAACAACGAAAATCGAGGAGAAGTAAGCATAGGCCACTTCATTTTGGGCTTTGTTTTCACCATTTTAGCTTGTGCAATGGCTGGACTGATTTCCTCACTTGGACAGGAAACTTTGGCCATACTTTGCACATGAAACTTTAGCCATACTTTGCCTATCACTGTCATTGTGATCGTGGTTTCAAATATGGTTAGCATAGTGGGACTAGTTATCAATGGAGATTTTCATGAATATATGATGTCAGAAGATAGCCATTCCATGCCAGAAAATTTGAGGAGAAGTCATTAAGCATCTGCTTTTTTCTGGCTATTGGAGGGTGAGACAAAGAAATGATTCAAATTGCAGGATGACATTAGTAATGTTCAGTTAGTTAGTTAGGTTGAAGGAGGCATTGGATTTAATGGTCTAAAATATTTCAATCGTCTAACATTTCATCCAATGGCTCAAATACAGACAGATTGGCAGCTAGGAAAGTTGTTTTCAAATAATAACGCCGCCATTATTCATACCCAATTTATTATACACATAATCTTGCTCACTATAAATAAAACAACACATATTACTTAGTATAAGATATCACGACAAGTAATATTATAATATATCTTTAACATATAATAACTATAAATCTTAAATTTATAAAAGACTTGTAACCTCGTAATAATTTATTATTAATAAAATTATATATTTGCACCATCGTGAAATAACTTTCATATAATTATCATACCCACATAACATCATAAAAGAGTATATTTAAATATATTGATAATTATATATTGTTACCACTATTATCATACAAATGTAACAATACTTTCCATATAGTTCACATAGAATTCAAACATGACAAAGTAATAGTGAAAATGTTTATATATTACAAATTTATTTATTTATTTATTTTTTTCTCTTTACATATTCATCCAAATGTTATTACTAGCAATTGCACCATATGTTGCAAAAGAAACGCTGTAAAGCAGTAACATAAGAAAGAGTAATATAGAGGAAATGTTCTCACATGAATCATGTAGGATAGTTGTTTTCAAAAAAAGACATTTTATAGCCTAAAAATAAAAATAAAATTTTTTCTATACTAAAAGAAATGCGAGTGATGATTTGTGGATTCCAGTAATGGACTGGAAAAAAAAACTTGCCAAAGTTCGAAAATTGTCCCTGAGCAAAAGCAATCTGTAATAATGGCAATAAGTAATAATACAAGGAATCTGTGTATAGCTCACCCCTCTATAACAATTTCCTGAGCTTAATAAAACCCCTACCAAATAATGGTTTTTTCGTTTGGGTTTATCAGGCTAAAGTATGTGTCTTATCATTTGTTTAAACTGTTGTGTAATTGAGTTTTGGTATGCTTGTTCTGTGCTAGGTTTTCACACTTGTTTGGGTATTGTCAAAACCAGAAGAATGACTCCTGAACTGTGTCGATTAATCCCTAATCTGTTTGCTGGCATAATAAATATGTATTGGCATTTCAATCAATTCTTTTTCTTTGATTACCTTGTTGTTGAGTAAGCCCATTGACTCTAATGGATGTTGTTCGCTAGGTTATCCAATTGACATTGCTCACGATTCCGAACATAGATTCCATGTTGCCTTCCGCGGGGAAGGTGGCCAAGCTCCCTGGTGAAGGCGCTATGTACGAAGCGTTCTCAGCAGACAAGTAGTTGGCGGATTCTCGCTGTGATCAAGATGATAAAATGTATTATTTCTAAAACTTCTAAAACCGTTTTCCTTTGTAACTGAATTTAATCCTAGGGTTCACACTACTTCAATCACCTAACATCAAATTCAATGGTGTAGAATAATACACCTGTCACTTTAAGAAAATTGTTTTGAAATAAAAACACTTTAGAATGTAAAATTGAATACATACGTATTTATATTGCCACAATATGATAAAATTATCAATATTTAAAAGAGTTTGTTGCGCAAGTTGTTAAAATTTTAATAGATCACTTGGTTCAAAGGTTGAAGAAAGAAGTGATATAATACTAATAGACATGTTACTTGGTTTTTTATTTTAAATTAATTTATTATATTTTTTCAACTTTCAACATTATCTAATTAAAATTTTTGGAATCCATATAATAAAATATTGTTATACATATGTACGGAAAAGTTGGCATGTTACTTTATCTTTCATGGTTTAAAAATAAATCAAATGACAACTTTTACAATTCGAGAGATTGTGTGAAATAATAAATATATTTACACTGTTTTTATGTTAAGAAAAATTTGAAATAAAAAATAGTGTATAATTTTATTTTGTATAATTAAAAATATTATTTTAGTTTATTTTTGAAATTTATTTGCGAAGCTCACGAAAGTTTCTAAAGTTATTTATTAAAAATCTAAATTTAGAGTTTTTATATTAAAAGTTCTAGATTTATAAATTTTATTTCACAAGTTTATGAAAATGTAAAATAAATATAAATAAAGTTATTTATTAAAAATGTAAATATAAAGTTTTTTATATTAAATTTTTTAGATTTATAAATTTTATTTGACAAGTTTATGAAAATGTAAAATAAATATGAATACAAAGTTTTTACATTCAAATTTCTTATTTCTTGTTTAAATAGATGGAGTAGTTTTAAGTGTGATTTTTTGGAAATTTTTATAGATTTTTGGTTTGAATCCGCTAAGATATTTGTGGCCAAATCTTGATTTGATTTGTATTTTTTAAATTTGGTTTTTTTACTACATATATGGATTCAGCTCCGTCAAAAATCCCTAGGACTTTGATTGTGAAAAAAATACCTATGAAATTTGTGATTTCAATGAATCCATACTAAATTCTAAACAACAAAAATAAACCAGAAAACTTTCCAAAATATCACACTTAAAAACTATTAACAAAAATCACCTAAAAATTTTGATTGCAATCTAAATTTAATTCCTTTAACATACAAAATAATCAAAATTTAATCTCATAACATACATACAAACCCAAAAAAATTTCTAAGTTCAATCCTAACAAAAAAACACTCACATTGAAATGGAAATAGTCACGTGCGGCGCGTGAGATAGTCCACCGAAAGAGCACAACTCTTCCCGCGTTGTCTAAATAGCTCACAATTTTCACCTTGGAAAAGGTTGGGCTTTTTTAGGCAGGTTTTTGGTTAGAATATGGTAATTTTTTTGAAAAGAAAATAAGAGTTGTGAAATGCCGAGGACAACGTTTTTAATAATGTTGAAACCATTTTTAATATTAAATAATGATAATGCTGAAACCATGCCACAAAAGTATAATAAATATCACAAAATCGATTGAAATTGGAAATATGACAAAACAATGGCGGCCCAAGAACATCTTTCCAGCAAGTCGCATTTGTTCACAAATTTTGAATATCAAACTAGGCGCTGAAATCTGATTTGAAAGATTTGACGGATGGCTTAGAAATTTATAAAATCATTCTTCCTAACTGTGAAATTGGTTTGAGAGGTGTGAAAAGTGTTAAATTTGAAAAGTAAATCTGATTTGAAATTCCAGAAGTAGATCTGATTTGAAATTCTAATCCATGGAATTTTATGGACACATTTACTTGTCATGGGTGATTTGATGATTGACTTAGAAATTTATAAAGTCGGTTTTTAGAAATTTATAAAATCATTTTAACTTGAAAACCAACTGGAGAATTGTGATGGCTCGAATTTGATAAACACATATACTTGTCAGAGGGTGATTTGAACGGATGGCTAGAAAATTACTGTGAAAACCAATCAGAGAGGTTTCCAATTAGAGAGGTGTGTGAACCGTGAAATTTGAAAACTGACCAAAGAAGTATGAAAACCGTCAAATTTGAAAACTAGATCTGAGAGATATGAAACCGTCAAATTTGAAAATCCGATCTGATTTGAAATTCCAACCTGGACACATCTCGCATTTAAGGCTTTAGCAAAGGATTATTTAGATGCTGATACAGATATCAGACCTTGACCACAGTCTTTGATAAACACATACGCATTTAAGGGGACTTTGTTTCAGTTTTGAAGTGTTCGCCAGTATTGAAAGTTTGTTCCATGACATTGAACAAATCCCCTCCCAGTTAAGGTTTTGTTCACCATATTTAACTAAATTTCTTCCGAATATCCAGTAACTTTATCAAGCTGTCAAAGAAAAGCTAAATCTCAGAGAGAAAGTAGAAATTCTAAAACTTTCGAAATTCCAACAAGTAAAGAACGCATAATACAGCTGCAAGCCTAAGGCCTAGCAACTCCCTGGCAAAAACACCAGCAGACTCAAAAATGCCAATGAAATCGGATGATATATGCGAAAGCTTTACTAGATATATGTTTCGAAAAATGCACAAACCTCTTGGAGTTCGCCGCCATAGCCAAGTTTCTTCCATGACTTTGAACAAATCCCCTCCCAGTCAAGATTTTGTTCACCATCTTTATTTAACTTAATTTCTTCCGAAAATCTTGTAATTTTATCAACCTGTCACAGAAAAGCTGAATCTCAAAGAGAAAGTATAAATTCTAAAACTTTCGAAATTCAGACACGTAAAGAACGCATAAGACGTTTGCAAGCCTAGGACTAGCGACTCCCTGGTAAAAGCACCAGCAGAATTCAAAACGCCAGTGAAATTGGATGATATATGCGGAAGCTTTACCAGAAATCTGTTTCAATAAATGCCGAAACCTCTTGGAGTTCGTCGCGACTCGCCATTATAGCTTAATTTTTTCCATGACATTGAACAAATCCCCTCCCAGTCAAGGTTTTGTTCACCATCTTTAACTTAATTTCTCCCGAAAAACTTAATTTCTTCTAAAACCGTTTTCCTATGTAACTGAATTTAATCCTAGGGTTCACACTACTTGAATCGTCTAACATCAAATTCAATGGTGTACAAAGTACACCTATCACTTTAGGAAAGTTGTTTTCAAAAAACACTTATTTGAATATATATATACATATATATATATATATATATATATATATATAGAGAGAGAGAGAGAGAGAGAGAACACATGAAATATATGTGAGAGTGCAAACACAATCTAGTAAGTTAAGTCAATAAAAAAAATATATATATTAGAGTTAAAATATCATTTTTTAGATTAATAATGAAAACTTTCGTAGTTCACTAATTTAGATTCATATTTATGGTTATAATACAACTTGGCCTACTAATTTATTCGAGGACACAGCTTAATCTCTATAGTACACAAGTCGGTCGGTAGGATGTTACCCATTGCAATCCATACTTTAAAGTTCAACCCAAACAAATCATTTTTCAAATGTCATTAACATTGTGGGCCACACCAAGCATACGTAAATAAATAATCCCCCATAATGCTTACATGCCACATGGATGGAATGACTATTTTTCCTTTCGAAAGGAGCCACGAAATGAGTTTCAGTTGTTTTTGGTATTCCCACTCTGAAGAAGAATCACCTCATCGTCAAGAACAAGAATTCAAACTCGAAACCTCTAGAACTTGAACAAGTTACAGGGGCATTTGGCCGGAAAAAATAGTGAGAAGAGTAGTTACCTAAGGCTCAGAATCTATGTCATAGGGGCATTTGGCCGGAAAAAGGAGTGAGAAGAGTAGTTACCTACTGCTCAGAATCTATGTTGTCTACTATGGGTATTGAAAAGTCAATAAGAGATGTGTGTCTAATTTGATTCTGTTATCTTATCTCATAATCACTTGTAATAGTTAACTGAGTGTGATAAACTCAGTTAGCTCATGAATTTCGAGTTGAGGGTGGTTGTTGAGGCATGCAGAGTGATTCTATTAGTTATGGAGTTCGAATTGCAGTCAGTGCATTAGTTTAATGCATGAGAAATTAGTTAACTCAATTTATTGAGTTAAAGTCAGTTGAGCTAATTGTGACTGTTTGTTGCACTAGTGAGAGATCAAGTGAATTAAATCAAATATAATTCACATGCAATGATCTGCCATGCAACTGATGATTTACTATTAATAGCTGCATGCATGCCAGTTCCAGTGGAGACCCAGTTGAGACAAAGGTTAAAGGGATGTTAACTATAAGTTGTATCATTAGTAGGATGCCTGCATGTAGTAAGACAACCATAGGATTTCCCATGAGCATTGTGCAGTTTTGGAAGGCTAAAATTCCTAAAGAATAAGGATTGCATACCACATGAATTACGCAAGCAAGGTAGGTTGATTAGAGGCAGGAAATTGGCTAAGTGTTAGTCGATTTTGTCCAAGTCAGTGTGAGACATTTTTGAGAGTGCAAGAGACTCTTGTGAGAAGAGTGCATTGTAATTGTTTCATGAATCCTTGGTGAATATACAATAGAAGATAGAGGGGTTTTGAGCAGCAAGCTTTCCCCGGGAAAATATCTGTGTTGTGGTTTGATTTGCTTCTTTCTTTACTTGTTGTGATTGTTGATCATGTTTATTTTCCGCAATTGATTTTTATAAGGATTCAATATCTTGCTTGAGTACATTGCTTGATCGGATTGAATCTATTGAAATACATATTTTTTGTATAATTTATACATGGTATCAGAGCGTAGGAAATCACTATACTGAAGAATAAATTGAGTTTGTTACTGAATACCATTCAAATTTGCAAAAGTATTCTTGGTGCGACAGGCGGATCAGGATCAAAATGGCTTTCAATGGCTTGAGATTGAAGTATGCACTTGAAGGCACTTCCAATTATATTGTTGGAAAGACATGATAGAGGCAGTTCTGGAGGAAAATGGGTTGAAATAACTCATTGATAATGACATTCCAAAACTCGCTGCAGGAGATATCGCTCTTCATGATGCTTGGCAAAAGAAGGTTGCAAAGGCGAGGAGAATCTTACTCGAGGGAGTACGAGACCACATTGTCTCAAGTCTCCATGGAAAGGCGACTCCATATGCAATGTGGAAGGCTTTGAAAGATCTGTTTCAAAGCAGCAATGATCATAGAAAATTGGCACTGAAGGACAAGCTCAGGAAAATCAAAATGGAGAAAGGCGACAGTATTCTGAAATATTTAACCAAGTTTGTCCAATGTCGATATGAGCTTAGGAGCATCAGAATTACTGTCGCAGATGATGATTTGGTGAGCCTAGCTCTTCTAGGCATTCCCAAGAGTTGGCATAGTTATCAAGACTTTGTCAATGGGAGGGAGAAGCTGCCAGATTGGGAACGACTTTGGTCAGATTTGGTGCAAGAGGAATTCAGGTGGAATACCAGGGACAGATCTTCATCTAAGACAAATGATGAAGAAAATTGTGCTTTGGTTGGTAAGGAAAAGAAGGGGAAGGGAAAGAAATCATATTCCAAATCTGAGTCCGACAAAGAAGGAAAGAAGCGTGACATGTCCAGAGTGAAGTGTTTTCACTGTCACAAGCATGGACATTATGCCACTAATTTTCCACAAAAGAAGAAGAACAAGAAGGCTTCAAGATCTACAGCTGTTCAGGCTTTGGCCTCGCAATTTGAGTTGGAATTATCGCTCATTGCATGCATGGTGTCAAGTGTGATGGGATCAATGTGGTACTTGGATAGTGGTGCATATTTCCAAATGACAGGAGATAAAGAAAATTTCAGTAGCTTGGAGGAGAAAGACCTCGAGATGCATATCGAAATGGGTGATGACGGGAGGTATGGTGCTACCGGGTTTGGTACATATACCTTCTATAGACAGTCAGGTAAAACCTTCTTATTAAAAGATGTAATGCATGTACCAGGCTTGAAAAAGAATTTAGTTTTAGTCGCAATGTTGGAGGATAGAGGTTATGATGTGGTTTTCAGTGAAGGGAAGTATTTCCTTCGACACAAAGCCATAAGACAAGCCAAGAAGATTGGGATTCAGGTGAAGAATCTTTATAAACTTGATGTAGATGGCTGCACAACATTGATGGGTAAGGCATACAAAGTGGTGAGCCAGGATGAATGTGAGTTATGACACAGGAGATTGGGCCATCTACACCACGACACCTTAAATGTCATGCGACATATTTCTACGAGACTTCCCAAGGGTACTCTTGCGTAGAAATACACATGGAAGGGATGTACCATGGGGAAGTATGCAAAGGAAAATTTTCACGAGAAGGAGAACTGAGTAACAAAAATCCTTGAGATATTTCACTTAGACGTGTGTGGACCATTCTCTACAGCTTTGATAGCAAAGCACATGTATTATATGATCTTTTTTGATGATTTTTCTAGAAAGTGTTGGATCAGACGTTCTCAAAATTTTGTGAGTTCAAAGCATTGGTGGAGAAAGATACGGGGAAGCATGTGAAGGCTCTTAGGAGCGACAATGGTGATGAGTACATATCCAATGAATTCAAGAAATTTTGTAGCAAAGAAGGAATTCGGAGAGAGTTGATTGCGCCTCATAACCCACAACAGAATGGGTTCGTAGAAAGAAAGAACATAAAAATTATGGGTGCGGCACAAGCGATGTTGCATGATCAGGGCCTATCATTGCATCTGTGCGCAGATGCATGCAACACAATGGTATTTTTGCAAAACCGTAGTCCTCATCGGATACTTGGCATGAGTACACCTGAGGAGGATTTTTCTGGTAAGAAACCTGATCTTTCATATTTTAAAATTTTTGGCTCATTTTTCTATTGCCATGTTACCAAAGATTCCAGGAAGAAGCTCAAACCAACAACTAGGATTGGGATATTTGTGGGGTACACTGATACTCCCCAAAACTATCGGGTGTATTTTGCAAACAACGAGATGACTGTTTTGAGACGGGACATAAAATTTGATGAGGAGAAAGCCACGCAATTGTCCCTTGAGAGGGAGCTGGATTTTCATGCAGATGAGGAATTCTTGGTTCCAAAGAATGAATCTCAATATGTGGAGCAACAACATGCGGAGGATCATGGAGTGGCAAAAAACACTCATGTAGAGCCATCCACCAGAAATGGTAGAAGGCACACCACAGAAGCTGATAGATTGAGACTTGATGTGACAGAACATGTAGGAGCACCGATTCGGATTTATGCAAGAACGCAACGTAATACAAAACGCAACAGAATAAACATATAACCATAAATACAGAGATGCAGCGGAAATAACACTTCATTTCATTAATATCAAAGAACCGAAATTTGCTTACAGACAGAATGGAAATAAAACTAGCTAGGGCGCTGGTAGCTATCTCTGAGAAGAGATGTGGTGGCTACAGGCCTCTGAACTGAGTTACAATGAGGCTAGAGGGCCTATTTATTATTTAGAAACAATGGGAAATCCTAAACAACCAAAACCCTAACCCTAGGAGATGAAGCGCCAAAACTATGGGCCCCGTTTGGGTAAATTGGTGTTTCAACTTCCCAGGGGCATAACTTTGGCATACGATCTCCGTTTGACGTGTACCATACCTCGTTAGAAAGATCTATCCGAGGACTACAAATTTGGAACGAGCAACATCGGTCCATGGACCCATGTTGCTCTCCGTTTTCCCAAAAAACGTCGTTTAGGGCCTCAAAACGGCTCCGGAAGTTTAGGACCCGAAAAACTGCTAAAAATAGTAAACCGTGACGAAACTGAAAAACTGAAATAGACAATGGTGGAGCCCCAAGTGGAATAGGCGGGTGACCACCAATATCCACCTGGATCAAGCACCTACTTCAATGCGTTGCATGCAGACAATATCCAAACATGTTTATCGGATACATGTATCTTATGAGCAAGTGTGGCCAGACAAAAACCATCCTCTTTTGAGGAAGCATTGCAACAACCAATTTTGATGCAGAACGCAACCGAATAAACACATAAATCATAACAACACAGAGATGGAAGAAAAAATAACACTTCATTTCATTAATATTAAAGAACTGAAATTTGCTTACAGACAGAATGGAAATAAAACTAGCTAAGGCGTTGGTAGCTATCTCTGAGAAGAGATGTGGCAGCTACAGGCCTCTGAACTGAGTTACAATGAGGCTCGAGTGCCTATTTATTATTTAGAAACAATGGGAAATCCTAAACAACCAAAACCCTAACCCTAGGAGATGAAGCGCCAAAACTATGGGCACCGTTTGGGTAAATTGGTGTTTCAACTTCCCAGGGGCGTAACTTTGGCATACGATCTCTGTTTGACATGTACCATACCTCGTTAGAAAGATCTATCCAAGGACTACAAATTTTTAATGAGGAACATTGGTCCATGGACCCATGTTTCTCTCCTTTTTCCCAAAAAAACGTCGTTTAGGGCCTCAAAATGGCTCCGGAAGTTCAGGACCCGAAAAACTGTTAAAAATAGTAAGTTGTGCCGAAACTGAAAAACTAAAAGAGACAATGGTGGGGCCCAAAGAGGAATAGGAGGGTGACCACCAATATCCACCTGGATCATTGGGTTGATGCCATGGTTGAGGAGTATGACTCCATCATCAAGAACAATGCATGGGAATTTGTCCCAAGACCAGTCGAAAAATCAGTGGTTGGATCTAGATGGATCTATAAGGTGAAGTAGGAGGAAAATGGTAGTGTGGAGAAGTACAAGGCTAGATTTGTAGCCCGAGGATTCTCACAAGTTGAGGGGATTGACTATGAGGAGACTTTCGCACTAGTTGTGAGATACTCATCGATTAGATCTATCCTTGCACTCTCAACGCAGATGGGGTGGTAGATACATTATATGGATGTGAATACTGCATTTCTCAATGGAGTTATTGAGAAAGAAGTGTACATAGAGAAACCATAAGGTTTTTAGATCTTAACAATGAGTCGCATGTGTGTAGACTCAAGAGAGAACTGTATGAGCTGAAGCAAGCACATCGTGATTGGTACACCAGCATTGACAACTATTTCACCATGTTGGGCTTCATGAAGAGTGAAGTGGATGCAAACTTGTACCGGATTGTGGTTGATGGTAAGTTCTTGGTTATCATACTTTATGTTGATGATCTAATTTTGACAAGTGATGAGCAGTTGATAAATTCTTGCAAGGAGGATCTTGCAAGGGAGTTCCAAATGAAGGACATGGGACTCCTTCACTATTTCCTTGGTTTGGAAATATGGCAGTGGGATGGTGAGCTATTTTTTTCTCAAGGAAAGTTTCCATAGAGATTCTGAGTAAGTTTCACATGGAGAGCTGTAAACCCATGGAGACTCCTCGTCCAGGAAACTAGAGGAAGGAGGATGCTACTTCAGGTGAGGTAGTGGATGCTACTGTTTACAGGCAACTAGTGGGTTCACTGATGTACTTGGTGAACACCAGACTATACATTTGCTATGCAGTTAACCAACTGAGTCAAGCTATGGTTAATTCGACCAAGATATTTTGGAAGGCGAGGGAGCATGTCATGAGATATCTCAAGGGCACTACAGAGTATGGATTACGGTACAAACGAACAGAGGGAGTGAAGCTTCAAGACTTCACCGATGCAGATTGGGCAGGAATTCCATCAGACAGAAAGAGCACATCAGGAGGGATCTTCAGCATAGGATCGACAACAGTTTCTTGGTACAATAGGAAGCAGTGATTTGTGGCACTTGGTTCAGCCGAGGCAGAGTACATGGCAGAAATGCAGGTTGCATGTGAGGCCATTTGGATGAGGAATATTCTGGTTGGTTTGTTTGGTTCTCAGATGGATCTGATGGTGATACATTGTGATAACTAGAGTTGCATTGAACTCTCGGTTAATCTGGTATTCCATGATAGGTCCAAGCACATTGACATCCGGTACCACCATCTCAGAGATTGTGTTCAGAGGCACATCATGTTATTTCATTACATTCCCACAAAAGATTAGGATGCAGATATTCTGACGAAGGCGCTCACCAGGAGAAAATTCGAATACCATAGAGGCAGGATCGGGGTAGCTGATAATCCCTTTCTTGTTGAGAGGGAGTGTTGAAAAGTCAATAAGAAATGTGTGTTTAATTTAATTTTCCCTTAATCAAATTGGACAATAATATGTAATCTTATCTCATAATCACTTGTAGTAGTTAACTGAGTGTGATAAACTCAGTTAGCTCATGAATTTCGAGTTGAGGGTGGTTGGTGAGGCATGCAGAGTGATTCTATTAGTTATGGAGTCCGAGTTGCAGTCACTGCATTAGTTTAATGCATGAGAAATTAGTTAACTCAATTTATTGAGTTAAAGTCAGTTGAACTATTTGTAAATATTTGTTGCACTAGCGAGAGATCAAGTGAATTAAATTAGATTTAAATCACATGCAGTGATCTTCCATGCAAATGATGATTTACTATTAATAGCTGCATGCATGTCAGTTCTAGTGGAGACCCAGTTGAGACAAAGGTTAAAGGGATGTTAACTATTAGTTATATCATTAGTAGGATGCCCGCATGCAATAAGACAATCATAGCATTGCCCATGAGAATTGCACAGTTTTGGAAGGCTTAAATTCCTAAAGAATAATAATTTCATTCCACATGAATTGCGGAAGCAAGGCAGGCTAATTAGAGGTAGGAAATTGGCTAAGTGTTGGTCAATTTTGTATGGTCAGTGTCAGACAGTTGTGAGAGTGCAGGAGACTCTTGTGAGAAGAGTGCATTGTAATTTTTTCATAATTCCTTGGTGAATATACAATAGAAGATAGAGGGGTTTTGAGCAGCAAGCTTTCCCTGGGAAAATATCTATGTTGTGGTTTGATTTTCTTCTTTCTTTACTTGTTGTGATTGGCGATCATGTTTATTTTCTGCAATTGATTTGTAGAAGGGTTCAGTATCTTGCTTTAGTACATTGCTTGATCAGATTAAATCCATTGAAATACATATTGTTTGTATAATTTCTACAATGGATATGGTCTAGGATTTGAACCTTGTCACCTTGCATCTAGGGAAAGTGCCAAAATGGAGGCTAAAGAATGACGAGATCATCAATTGCAGGTTTGCTTTCCTTGGAAAATTGAGAAGGGTGACCACGAGAATGGAAGTCCCACCAAAAATAGGTTGTTCTCATTATACGAAAAGGACATGGCTAAATGCAAAAACACACCTGATGCAGAATTCTAAAACATGAAGGGATCGAGAAATGAATAATACGACATCTGCGAGTTTTAGTGGCATTGGAAAAATATTTATCACTTATTTATTGAACCATTATGTCGTTACCACTTGCACCCAAGGATGACTGGTTGACGTCAGTCCTTGAAAATTGGAGCCAAGGTGGTGGTGGCAGGCCGACGTCAGCTGTAAAATAAATACAAAACCAAGGTTTAACTTTACAAATACAAAAACATTCGTCATACAGACAATTTTTTTTTCAAAATCACCAATGTTATATGACACTGGGATTAATATAATAAGAATTTAATCTTTATTTTGTATTTGTATTTATGATCATTTTTAATGTTTTGAATATCCTGGCCACCAAATCCCTTAGGATTTATGATGATCTTCATATCAATGATGAGAAGCTCATCTTTTAGAGGTCTTCATGAACAATGGTTATCAAAAGAATCATGGCCTGGAAGCCTTCCAAAATGATGAAAAAACAGCTAAAAGGCCTAGAACTAAATCTGATTCCAACAATCCTATTACCACTGTCCATATTCATTTTATTTAAGGAACCACAGACAAGTTGGCTCACATTCTTAATAAAAATAGTATCTCTGTGACTTTTGAGCTGCTTACCACCATTCAGTATTCCCTCAAGTATATTAAAGACTAGATTGACCCATCTCACTCTAAAGGGGTTTACATGATCCCATGTTCTTGTGGGAAACCTTATATAGGTGATACATGTCATTCCACTAAGTGTTAAATTCAGGGGCATGTTGCGATCATCAAGCATAATCGCTTTAGATCTGCAACTCTTACTAAACATTCTGCCAATACTAAGCATCACATTTATATAGAGGATGCTTGTATCCTAGCTAAGATTTCCCATTATCACAACATAAAGTTCAGGGAAGCCATTGAGATTGAGAAGTGTGCAACCAAAAACATCAACAAATATGGCGGTTGTAAAATCAGTAAAAATTGGATCCCTGCTCTTTCCTCGAGATATTCCTTTTAAATTTCCTCCTTGGCTCTTTTTGTTTTACCCCTCTTTTTTTTATTTACTTTTTTTCTGATTTTTGTGACTTGAATATCGATTTACAATTATATTATAACTTTTCATTATGTCTAATTGAACTTATTTATTTATCAGCATATATCCATCTTAAGTACGGATCTAACATGATCCAAGAGGGATCAAATTTCTTCATGTGCAAACTTCTCTAGAGTGTAAAATACGTTTAATTTTTCATTGTTTAAATTGTATTTTTCATTTTTTAAATTGTTTTTTTATTAATATATTTTTAAGTATATGTCAATATTAATTCATATTAAAATATTTGATTGATAACCCATATTGAATATTTTATTATGTACAATATTAAAATATTTTGTTTTAATATATATATATATATATATATGAAGTTAATATCAACATAAATTATCTAACATAGATATTCAAATGTCTATTTAAATCTCTTGTTGAAATATTTTTGAGAAGTATAAGGTTTAAACATCTTACTCACGCATTTCTTTAACTTTTAATTACTTTAAAACATATTCATTTTTTTATTATAACCCACATTATTTTTCTATTTAGAGCATAATTTATTTTTATTTTAAAGGGAAATGTGTCAACTCGATGGACGGATGAACATGCAGACTTACACATCCCCCTCATATTGGGTTGTAGAACGAGCATAAATCCATCTTAAGTTAGGATCTAACATGAGCCAAGAAGGATCAAATTTCTTCATTGGTTTTTTTATTATTAATAGATTTTTAAGTATATGTCAATATTAATTAGTATTAAATATTTTCTTGATAACCCACATTCAATATTTTTTATATACAACATTAAAATATTTTATTTTAACAATGTTATATATATATATAAAGTTGATATCAACATATATTAGTTTTTTTCTTGTCGGTCAAAGGCATATTTATATTATCATTTCAAAATGTACAAAACACAATAGCATAACTATATTACATCTGAGCAACCCAAGCTTAAAAGGGAACCAAGAAAATGGCCTCTCAACCAGAAGTCTTGGTTGCGTGCCACGACAAACGGTGCCAATGGTTATCCTTGACAAAAAATTGAAAAAAGACAGTAAAACATAAAACATCGTGGCAGTGGATTAGGAGGAGCTATTGGTAGCATCGCAAAGAAACCTGCGCATTTATGGACATGGTAGTCTATGTGTTCTACCTGGATTTCCAGCGTTCGAAGGTGGTCATGGGAACTCCTCAACTAATGTCATAGACTCTTTAGAGCGTCTAGAGTTTCATTCTGCATGTGTTGTATATCATTTATGTAAGCAATAAGTTCATTGCATTATTCATACCTTTTCTCCCACATATTTTCCAAATTGAGCTGAATATGTTGGAGCTGGGTTGATATCACATCCAGGGTGACCAGAGCTTCGACTTGTCCCTAAGAACAAGATGGATAAACCGCCATCATTGCCACCGAATGCTGGCTCTCCGTGGAATTCGAGTCTGATCTCAGTTCCCCGTTCAGTCTCCTTTCCTCCATGTCACGTTTAAGGCCACCTCTGCGAGCTCTACCTCATTGTTGCAGCATGCAGCCCCTATGCCCACTCCACATTCCCACCAGGAAATAAAAACCTTCATCTGTGTAGGATGCCTCACCTCTGCTTGAATTACTAGTGCATAGACCCACCTTGCTCACCCTGCCACCGACACCTACCAGCTTGCTAGCCATGACCACAATCCCAAGAATCTGCTCCCCTTCTCTTTTTTCTTCTAAAGGAATCCAGTATCGGCGCGTGCACCAAGGTGAAAATTCTCCTGAGCGCCACCTAAGCCCGCACCAATACCTCTCCCCTACCTTGTCCACAGTCACCACGAGCCGCACCACCACACAGAGTCGTTCACCACCCGATAGACCCATGCAATTGGGATTCACTCCCACCACCCACAGAGCCGAAGCTACCTCCACTACTGCACACTGCACATCAAAATACCGACTACTAGGATCCCATGGTTGCAAACATAACCATACCTAGCTCATAATTTCATTGTTTCTCCAGCTTGCACCCTGCGCGTGAGGCTCAGGCCATGGCTTGAGAGCAAACACCGCAACACAGGGTGGTCTCTCCCGCCGCAAACTCACCATCGCCCAACTGTTCTGAATGCGCTCTGCATCTCCTTCTCCCTTGATATCTTCCTCAACCCGCCATGACAATACACAAAATGATGGGCCATTATCTCAATCTTGCAAGCTATGAATGCTCCAGTTTGGCGTGTGGCTGTAGGTCAGAACCTCCCGCTCTCTCAACCACCATTTGGCATTGTGACAAGACACCTCCATCAGGGAATATGAACATAAATTATTTAATAAATTTTATAGATCTTCAAATAGTTTATTTAAATGTTAAATCTTACTTACACATTTCATTTACTTCTAATTACAACATATTCATTTTTTTTATATTATAGTCAACATTATTTTTGTAATTAAGTTATACCATATTCATTTCATTTTATTATACCACACATGGTTTTTCTATTTAGAGCATAATTTTTTATTCTTATTATAAAGGGGCAATGTCAACTCAAGAGACAGACAAACTTACACATCCCTCACACAGATAGATACACTTACACATCCTCTCATATTGGGTTGTAGAATGAGCCTCTCAACCCAATAGTAATTTATTTACTCTCTCTCTCTCTATATATATAAACATGCTAATTATTTAATTTGAATTTTATAATTATTTATTTAGAATAATGTTATTATTTATTTGTACTTTACTTATTTTACTTACTCATTTTTTATTTTATCCATTTTTCTATGATTAGTTTGGTGTGTATATATATATATATATATAATTTTAGTAATTTAGTTATTTCTACTATTTTTTTCCTAAGTAAATTATTATTTAATTATTTATTTTTAATTTATTTTCTTCTCATTATAATATTTATTATTCTATTTATTTTATTAGTTCCACTAATTTTTTGACTTTTTAATATTTAAAATAATTAATTATTATTTTTCTAGCCATTATTATTATTCTCTAAAGACTCATCTCTTTTTTTGTCTTTTTTTTTCCTAGTTCTTATTATATCCATGTCAAATCAAAATCTCGTCATCTTTTTTTGTCATGATGATGAACCATATTGGACAGTTCGAAACACGTCAACAATTTTTCAACTATGTGATGGATCACAAAGACAATTATCTAAATGTTTCTACTCACATAAGCATCCATTCAAATATATTATTTTTTTTCAAATAATGAAAATTATTGAGTTGAGAGGCTCATTCTAGGTGTCCCTCTTAAAATAAAAATAAAATATTCTATAAATAGAAAAGCAAGGTCTACTATTAAAAAAAAACAAAAATGAATATGTTATGTTGTTTAGTTTAAATTATTATTATTATTATTGTTTATTGAATTATTTATTAGCTACCTTACCCTAATTAATATTAAAATACTTTTTATTTAAAACTTTTATTTTATTTGTTAATACTAAATTTTAGAGGAAATGTTTAGGTAGTTATGACATAAATATTTTAAGATGGTTAACATATATTATAATGGGTAAATATAAAATTTTAAATCATTGTAAAAATGAGTAGATATTATAAAGGTTTATTTTTTATTATTTTTTATTAATTTTTTTTTCTCCAATTTTATTAATACTAAATATGAGGGGTGTTAATAATTAAAGGTTGGTTGTTACTAAAAGTAAGGGACAATATTAGGGTTATTTTAATAAATACATTTTTGATGGTAAGTAAAGGGGTGCCCTATATTATAATGGGAAACTATAAATGATCCTAAATATTGTGATAATGTGGAGTTTAGTATTATTAGTATTAGAGGGGTTTTTTTATTATGCAGTGTAGCCTTTTTATTATGTTATATTATATTGGGAGTAAAAAAAGGGGTTAAGGTAGGATAAGGAGAGTTTTAAAATTTTAAAAGAGGTTAAGAAGGTTAGCAGGTTAGTGGGAGGAAAGGTGTGAAATGTTTAAACGTTATGATTTTCAAAAATATTTAACATGTAATATCAATATTAGAATTCATGCTTTTGTGATCCATAGCAATTATTCAACATGTATCTTTCAGTTGACATCACATTAGACACAAAATTGTGGACGCGTTTAGGACCAACTAGTATGGTTCATCTTCAGGATGAGATGAGACATCAGATCCAGACATTAAACTTATATAGATGCAAAGAAGGCCAAATAGTTGTTGGAAAAACAACTAGTTTACTAGGAAAAAATGTTTTTATGATTAAACAAATTATTATAATTTAATAAATCAATTTAAAATATTATTGTGTTATAATCAAATAATTTAATAATGAGAAGAAAGTCAAACTACAAGTTAGTTTGACTACCAAGATAAATAGATTAATGTCATTTATTTTTTATTAAATTTTATTATGTTGTAACTAGGGTTAATTAATAATTTATTACTATTTATTATTATTATTGTTATTATCATCATTATTTAAGTCAATTTTATATAATAAAGGGGTAAAACAATTTTTAATAAAAATAGGGAAATAAAGGAAAATACAGAAAAAGGAAGGGGATGACAAGATCTACGAATATAGGGCAGGGATCCAACATTTTCTAATATTCCAGCTGTCGTCTTTGTTGAGATTGATAGGTCTTTTTTCAATCTCTAAATCCCCCCTTAATTTGCGGTGATGAAAATGGTCAATCCGAGCAATAACGTTTTCTTCTTTTATGCATATGTGATGCATTACATATGTGATGCATATGTAATATCAACTTCATGTATAAAATAATGTTAAAAGAAAATATTTTAATGTTATATATAATAAAATATCCAATGTGGATTATGAATAAAATATTTTAATATACATCTGTGATGCATATATAATATTAACTTCATGTATAAAAAAATGTTAAAAGGAAGTATTTTAATGTTGTATATAATAAAATATCCAATGTGGATTATGAATAAAATATTTTAATATGAATTAACATTGACACTTACCTAAAAATATATTTAAATAAAAAAAAACCATTTTAATGTGCGTTCATAAAATGGTTGAATGCACATGTTACATAATCTCTATACCATTATTACACATTGTTTTTTTCACCCTAAAATAAGTTTGCACCTGAATAAATTTGATCCCTCTCTGCTCATGTTAGATCTGTGCTTAAGATGGATCTATGCTGGTGTAAAATATTTTAATGTCAATTATGTATATATTATATATTGTTTAATTTTTTTTTATGTATATATTGTATAAAGCTAGACTTGAAAGAAAAAAGCTTTTATGGCTAAAACATTTGTAGTGCTAATGTTTTATAACTTATTCTTTTTTAGCTATATGTTTTTTTTTTGAATTCCAAATATTTTTTTTTTACGTACAAGTTTAATTTATGTACTCTATATAGCATTAAAACATACAACTTAAACAATGAAAAAATATACATTGTATATTGCACTCTCAAAGAAGTTTTCACAAAAAAATTTGGTCTCTCTCAGCTCATGTTAGATTCGTGTTTAAGATAGATCTTTTTAATAGATTGTTAATATTTGAAATCCTATTCTAAAATATATGATTAAAATAAATAAAATTTAAAATATACATTTTGTTAGCTATAATATAGGTTCATAATATTATTTTATTTTATAACAGATTTTCCTATAACCCAAAAAAAAATCAATAAACTTCAATATTATAAAGTTTTCAAATGATCTCAATACTTTTCTAAACCTACTTTAAACCCCATGAAATTGTTTGTCCCCTTTTCAAAACCTGCTGGTAGTTGCAAACCCTAGCTCTGCTAATTTAAGAAGTATTTTTCTATTAAAATAAATACTAATTTAGCCCACAAGGCGCAAAATAGACGATGATGGGGTGTACTGTTAAGTCACTCCATGATGTGATGTGAAAGTCAGTAGTGTGTGCAAAAATCTAGCCATGTTAACGCTGGTGTGACCCTCGTTGGGTGTGATTCCTAGGCGATTTTGATGGCTTAGATGCCCCTCGGTAGCGGTTTCTCAAGCCACATGTCACGCCTGATGCAATCTCTCGAAAACTCAAACAAATTAACAAAACAAGTTGTGATCTATATCCATCTTAAATCTAAATCTACCAAACACTAAGAGTGATCAAATATGGAGTTAAGATGAACACATTCCATAATGGATTTAGTCAAATCTTTAAATAAACTTCATGATAACAAATATCATAAACAAATACCATGAACTTATAAACAACCATGAGTAAACTCATCAAATAACTAACTCAAAATTATATATATATATATATTATTTATTTATTTTTATTTTTTTAATAATTTTAATATTGTTTTATTATGTCAATGTACCCTTATATAACGTTTTACAATATTGTTATCGAATCTAGACCATTACCTAACGTTTTGCAATATTGTTGTCAAACTCAACTATGCCTCTCCACAACGCGTCCCACTTACATAGGAATTGCCTCGAATGGTTTTATCAAAACAAATTCAAACTTTCAACTAATAAATGAAAACCTTGACAACTTGTTTAGTAAACTTTTCGAAGATCCTCTGAACATTATATTCAAATTCAAAAACACAATTTTTGTTTTTGTTTTTTCCCAATACCTTAAGATTTAATGATATAAAAATTGTTAAAATAATTATTTCTCAATCACAATATTTTCATATAGATGCGAAGTTGATATTAGGAAAAGATGCGTATTATAATATATTTTATAATTTATAGATTTTATTTTTTTTTAAGTTTTAAATATGCTATCTTATTAATTAATTCATATCATGTATTTATTTTTATTTATAAATAAATTTTGTTTGTTAAATTATAATTTAATATTATATTAAAATGTTGTTTTAAAATAATTTAATTAAAAAATTGTAATTAAATCAAAGACATTTTCAAAATCATTGTCTAAAATTAAATAATTTAAAATTAATTCAAAATCATATATTATTTTAAAGAATTTGTTTTATAGTTATAAGTTTGGTTTATATGTTTTTAAGTCAATATTTTATTTATGCTTTCAAAAAGATGTATATTTCAGTAGAATAATGTAGGTAGTCTTATTTCGACCAGGTTTGTTAACTATCGCCATCAACATATTACAGTGAAACAAAAAATAGTAAGAGACACAGTCCACAACTTTAGAGGCCATAGGCATCAATAAATAGACAAAACAAAGAAAACACCTCTATCCATACTAATCTTTAGAAGTGATGGAGTTTGGGTTGTCTAGAGCTGTTCCAGGAGGTGACGGAGGATGGAAGGAGCATTGGAAATGCTCCTCAAAATGGGCCATCCAGGCCTCCACCTTCTTAACTTTCTCAAATAACAGATTATGGCCTCGCTACACCACAACATGCTCCCGGACATGGCACTCGAAGTAATGCATTTTGTTGAAAGTGGCAATCAATTCAACATGCTCCTCCTGCCTAACCCACTTTGTTGAGATTCAACAAGATGATGAGCTCAGTGAAAAGTAAGCACCTTCACTGAGTGGGGCCTGAAGGCTATTTTTAGGTGCATGTCTATTTTTAGACATGGTGAGCATATTCTATAAGTTGTAGAATGCTATTTGTAGATGGTTGGTCAAATGTGGAAAATAGATGGAATTCTATTTTTAGAATATTGGGCGAAGTCTATTTATAGATCGTCGATCTAAAAATAGGTGCATGTCAATTATTATTAACCCTTTATAATAATCCGACAATAAACATCAACTTATTCTCTTGGAGCACTTTATTTCAGTGAACAGATTTGGAAAATCAGTGGGATGAAGGAATTACGCAATTCCTAGGGTTATTGGTGGCTCATGCATGAAGGACTCAGTTAGAACTAAAGTGGCAAAGTTATGACAGAGTTGGAAGAGTAGTTACAGGAGTTGTTATTTAGTTTAACTCAGTTAAGTGAGTTAAACTCAGTTGAGCTAGTTGTATCTAGTCTAACTAAAAGATACACTAGTGAGAGTTAAGTGAATTAATTATTTAATTAATTCACAACTAATAACTCACTAAAAACTGAACAAATATAACAGTTAACTACAGTGCGTGTCAGTTCCAGTGGAGACTCAGTGGAGAGATAGGTGAAATGGTGAGATGGAATATCCATTGTGACTATAGTGATGCATTCAATGCATCTGACACACATTGGAGTTGCCAATGAGGATTGCGCAGTCAAGGCAAGGTCAATTCAAATTCATTCAGAGGTCTTCTTCAACAGGGATTGCGCAGTGGAGGCAGGCTGTCAGGAGGCAAGAAATTGGTGCATGGAGATGCACTTCTGCATGACAGTGTGTAATGATTGTTGATTGTACTGAGAGCTTGACGTACTAAGCTTTGTATGAGATTATTATATGATTCCATTGATATACATAATATATGATAGTTGGGGTTTTTAGCTTTAAGATTTCCTGTTAAACAATTGTGTTATGTGCAATTGAATTTATTCACATGTGTTTGCAATTGAGTTTTAAATTTCCGCAAGTTTAACAGTGGAAGGATTCTGTATTTAGCAAGAAGATAAATATTGTTAGATCAGGAGAATCCGGTAATACATCAGTATTAATAAATTTATACACACTTTGAGGTCTCCAGGTTTTCAAGAATTGACTGGATCAAATATCGACATTTCTAAATACAACATCCTTGCCGCTATCCATGACCACCATGATGCGTCGGCATCTGACGTCCAGAAGCACCACAATGGGTTGAACCCCCATGCTGACCTAGAGGGGTGAGGCTTCCGTGACCCATTGTCGAGCCCCCATGCCAACCACCCCGAGTTTAAGTCCCTGCGTGCCTTGAACGTCCCGACCGACCATCGCCTCTACCACTCGTTGTTGCGTGAATTGAATGACCACCGTGTCAACCACCTTGCTCCTGGCCATCGCTACCAGGCACCAACACTTACTGAGATAAGGGTGCGCCACCCCCATTGCTACCCGAATTGGGCTTTTCCTAAGCAGAAGAGCACCTCAAACGAGGAACCAAACACATGAATTACTTCCCAACACCACTAAAACGAGTAGAGGACCCCCCGTCTAAAACCTCCCGAGATGACCACATTGAAAGAAGCACCACCTGCATCGGCTTAACCACCACCCACCAATGCACATTGAACATGAAAAACATAGAGCTAGCACTTGTCGCCTGCCAAACCCCTTCCCATTTTCTGAGACAATCTCACGCGAGCCACACTAGGCAGAACCCAAGACACTCAGTCCAACTCCGCCTAGCATAACAGAAGCCTGTGAATGGGTCAGGGAAGTCCACAATTACATGCCCGCTCCAGAAGAGACTTTAGACCACCTATCCCAGATTAAAACTGCGTAGAATTACGTAGAAACAACAAAACACTACCCAAACCAGACGACCATACCTTGTCTCTCCTGCAAACGGACTAAGTCGAAGGTAAATCCGACAATTAATTATTATGCTCACCTTAAAGTAGGGGAGGGAACGACGACGATGAGTCTTTCCCCTCTCCCAGACAGGGAAACCTCTAAAATGACCACCTCTCCTCACGAAGCCCTCACCATAGATGCCATAGCTCGCACACATGCATAATGAACAACAACAACCCTCACCACCCTCCATAAAATTCACATGATTGCCATCACCCTTGAGACCCAAGGCAACATGAAATCTCACATGCCGGTAGTTATTGTCACCCATACTCAAGGGGTAATGTAAAGGTGGGGAAGCCAACCCACCCACGTGTGACCACATGCTTTGGTTTATATTTATATAATGATTATATATTATTTTGATTTTTTTATTATAATAAATTTAAATTTTAAATAAAATATAAAAACATGAATTAGAAATATCATATAACCCATAGAATAAATGATAATATTGGATATTTCATATTTTATATTAAATATATATTCTTCAAAATTATATTAATTTTATGAATATAAATTCTTATATATTATTCACTAGTAAAATTAAAAAGTTGGAATCAAAGAATTTTTATTTTTATTTATTTCTAATAAGTTTTATTTTCGTATATTTATATATGTTGGGATTAAACTCTATGGAAAAACATGTTCGCATAGAAAATAAAATATTGACATAAATACACATGTTATAAGATAAATATGATTAAATATATATTGAATTAATTTTGTTTTTTAAAGTTGCAATTTTGTAATTTATTATTATTATTATAAATGAAATGACTAATTTCACGACATTTTTTTGGTTAATTTTAATCAAAATTTGATAGATATTTTTAAAAATTTGAGTCTAAGTTGTCTAATCTATATAATTCTAGAGTCCCATGGGTTTTTTAGGGTGTTGAATCTATGGATGCATTCAAAAATATTTTTTAAGCAACAAACAATCACATTCTTGCTTGAAATTGTATCACAAATTCTAGTGAGAAAAATTGTTTTGTCTATAACTTAGACTATGCCTTATTTAAATACTTGGTTCAATCATTTTTATAATTGTAAATTTCATAAGATCCTTATTTTTAACTTTTCTCTTTGTTCTCATCTCACTATTATTTAGATTATTTTAGTTAGTCAATTACATTACATGTAATCATATTATTATTTGGATATTAATCATAACAAGTATGAGATAATCTTTCATACTCCCCTTTAACAAATCCTTATGGTTCAATTTGGATATATAAATTGTCTTTATTTTCATTATTCAACATTCTACATCAACTTTAATCTACATTTTCATCGCTAGTTGTTGTTGGCTTCTTGTATTTTCTATGAGTTGCACCATTCTTTTATAACATTTTATTTATTTATTTGGAGTTAGTTTCTATTAAAAAAGAAAAAAAAAGTTACAGTGCAGACAAGTAATGCTTGGTTGTATCACAAAGAAACAAAGTAGTTACATGATAGCTAAGTGTTGTGATTCATCTCTTTTTTTGTCTTTCTTTTTAACATTTATCCACCTAGTTGTATTGACGATAATGGAGATCACATCACTAGGAGGAGTCATTGACTAGCAAGTGGTGTTAGAACTTAGAATGTAGATCACATCCCTAAAATGAAACCAAAGGTCCAAGTGGATGGAAGGAAGAATGGGATCTGCCTCCTTGCCTGTAACTAAAGTTGTTGTTTCGTGGAGGCACTTTAAACCACCAGATGTATTTGAAGAAATTAAGTTGGGTGCTTTTGATATTGGTTGATCTATTTAGGCCTAAGGTTGTTGTGCATGCAATATATAGCTTGGTGTAGAAATTGTTTCTTTATTGTTTGTCATTTGTCGAGATTTATCTTTTGTCGACTAGATGGAGAGCAGGCACGAGAAGAAGGACATGCTTCCTGGTGATATTCAGTCTGTTGACAACAACTTCATACGGAAACTCTAGAAGGAGTGCTTGTATATGTCGTTGATATTTTTAACAAGCCAACCCAGGTGGTGCCTCATTTGGGGAGGTCAGATCTTTCGTCACTATGATATGAAATTATTGCTTGAGATTCTTAGAGATGGAGTCACAAACAGAAAAGAATGATCGAGTTGTTTCGAATCCCTTATTTGCCATGAGATCTACTAACTGGTTCATTGATCTTCGATTGTGATAAATAGTTAGGCCCGGAAGTGTGATTAGATCTTGTTGAAGACATTCCAAGCTAATTTCTAGACTCCAAGATGGTGAGATATTTGAGCTAGTAGTGTCATTGTGAATTTTTTTTGTTAGACTAACGATAAGCTATTAATCCCCTTCTACGATCAGTTTCCTGTAACCTTTGTAGTGGCCAATTCAGAGTCCATTGATTAAGGGCCAAAGCTCTGCATGATTATTTGTAGAGTGACCAAGATGCCCAACATATAGGTGGAGGATATGGCCCCTGTAATTGCGAAACACTCTCCATAGCTAACTTTTCCTGGGTTGTGTTTAGAATCACCATCAAAGTTGATTTTTATGAAGGAAGAGGGATGGGGAGATCAAGTGAGTGGAGAGGAGGTAGCTGGAGGGGGAAGGGAGGAGAGAAGGATAGATGAGAAAGGTGGAGGCCCTAGTTGATGAATATGGCCATTTCAAAAGGTGAGCCTTGGATATCATCAGGGTACCAGTGACCAAGAAGGATGGTGTCTAGGAGGTTGTGGGAAAGAGTTTCCCGTACATTACTAAGAGGAGAAGCATGGCCTTTGAAAAATTTTGAGTTTCATTTCTTCGAGATTTTCCATAAGATAATTCCTAGGAGGAGCTGCCACATGCAAGTTAGGAGAGAATTTTTGAAGGGTTGGGTTCAAAATTTAGCGAGAGTGGCTTGAATTCTACCTCTGTCCCTATTTGATTACCTGAAAATTTGGGCTTCCCTGCCCCAAGGTTGGTAAGTGAATAGGAAATAATTGAATATGTTCTCTAAATATTGTCCTTCATAGTGTCATAAAACACAATATGATGGGCCTACGTGTCCTCTTTTACAAAGTTGATCCCATGTGTGGACAATTTTGTGAGCCACCAACCATAAAAATCTTGCAATCTTAGGCCGCTGAGTTGGGCCCAGATTTTCAACCAAATTGGATCTACTTGTATATTTCCATTATTGGAAGAAATCTTATAAGCTTCCTTTATGTTATAAATTGCATGTGGTTGATAACCCCATCGGATTTTATAATCATGCTCTGATGATGGGATTTTTCTTTGCTGCAACACATCCATTAGGGAGTGATAAGAAGTTTGATGGATAAAGGGAAGGTGATATTGATTGGTGTTCTAAGATCTCTAAAGAGTATTGTTGTCCCGGGCAAGCCAATAATTTTTGACTCGATGACCAACATTGTCTTCATAGAAATTTTATAGAGGCTCATATTGAGGTTTAGGGAATATACGAGGGTGTTCTTTCTAGGAGTCTCTCAAGAAGAGGGAAATTTCCCCATTGTAGACTTCTCAAAAGTAGTGATTCTAGATGATATTCCTATTGTAAATCAAATCCTCCATATGACCGACTCATCTAGGAAGCTAGTCATTATAATGTGACTGTTGAGGGTTTTCTTATTTCCATATTTATGATCCCACATGACATTCCATAGTGAGTTATGTCATATGATCTAGTGTCATCAGGTTTTGGCATTGTGTACCCCACATAGGATCACTAGGTCTTAGAATCCAAGGCCTCCTTTCTACTTGGGTAAGTAGAGGGTGTCCCAAGAGACTAAAGCCCACCTTTTGTTTAGTCCTGATCCTCCCCAAAGGAAGTTCCTTTAGATTTTTATATTCTCTAAAGGATACTTTTAGGGGTAGCAGGAGCGAAGAAGAGATAGATAGGCTAGGATTGGAGAAAAAATTTGAGAAGGGTCACTCTTCCTGCCAAATTAAGGCGCCTATAATTCCATGAAGAAAGGATGCAGTGGAACTTGGAGATGAGGATTTGCGTAGAACCACGAGGGAAAGAGGGACACCTAGATAATTGGAGGGTAGAGTACAATGAGTGAAACTAAGGATCCACATAATATGGTGTTGCACAGAGAGCAAACTATTGAAGAAGACAAGTTGGGATTCTAGAAAATTGACCAAGGTGCCTAAGGCTTCCGAGAAGGAGTCTAGGATATGAAAAAAAAGCACGAGCTTCCTTAATTGAAGGCTGGTAAAAAAGGAGGGTATCATCCACAAACTGGTTATGCATGAGGGGTGGGGTAGAGGTGGAAGGAAAGCCCCTTGGGAGACCCAATGCTTTAAGTAACCTTGAAGGCTCTCCCTAATCCCTCAGTCATGAGGATAAAGAGAAAGGGGGAGAGGGGGTCCCCTTGGAAGATACTACAAGAAGGGGTGAAGGGTGGAAAGGGTGAGCCATTATGAAAAATGGAAAATAAGGGAGAGGAAATCAAGGCTGAAATCCACTGCACCTAGGAGGGGTGAAATCCAAATTCCATATGCATTGCAGATATGAAATCCCAACTAATATTATCAAAAGATTTGGAAATATCAAGCTTTAGTAGTATATTTTGAATGCGTGAGTACTTGAGGGAGTGAAGGGATTCATGGGAAAAATAAAACAATCCACTCTTTTCCATCCTTTTACATAACTAGATTTCTTTGGAGAGATAAGGGATGGCAGGAGGGCTTGAGACAATTTGAAATCAAATTGGAGATAACTTTGTAGATAACCTTTTATAAATGGAGATTGGGCGAGATTTAGAGGGATAAAAAACATTTTCATTTTTTGGCGCCAAGGTGAGGAAGGTGACATTAAGTGCAAATACTATGATAATATATTTATGCAAGTCTTTGAGGAGACACCAAACATCGTTCTTGATAATAGGCCAATAGTGACGGAAGAAGTCAGAGGTGAATCTATTTCGTCCAAGGTATTTTCTAGAGGAAAACTGCATTACATATTCATCAACTTCATCTATAGAGATGGGCCTTAGTAGGACATTATTTGTTCCTCTATAAAAAGGTATGGGATGTGACTAGTGATGTGATGAATGGAGGAAAAATGGTCAAGGATGGGATTTTTTATAAGATTGTTGCAGTAATTATTAAGCTCTTATTTGATATATGAATGAGAGTGGAGAAATGTACCTTGGTAGGAATGCTGACTGATGATTTTATTGGTGCACCTTCACTAGATCATGGAGTGGCAAAAGAACTTGGTATTTCTCTCCCCTTCTTTGATCCATTGAACTCTGGATTTCTTATGCCAAAGAATTTCTTCCTAAGCATATAAATTCTCCAACTATTGTGATAATTATTTTTCATGAAATGTGATAATTTCATTATTGCCTCTTATTGGTTATTTGTTGTTGAACAACCACCATTTGTGTCTCTAAATATATTTGATGTTGGAAGATGTTAGCAAAGAATTTTTTGTTTCATTCACGGAGGATATTTTTGAGGTTCTTTAAGAATTTTTGAAATTGATACATGGATTTTCATTTCCAAGGGTCTACCATTGTCCACCAAGCCATAATAGTTTCTTGAAAATACGGATGTTGTAGCCAAAATTTTCTCGAATTGAAAGGGAGTTTTCTTGGGAGGTCGAAGGTGTTTATGTTGACACCTAATCCTATGGATGGGTGTGCACATTTATTTTTGTATATTATTTATTATTAGGAGATAAGGAAGGCCAAGAGTCATTGGGAGCTGAATCCCAATAGCCTCACTTCCCATCTATATAAGCATGTACATTCTTCAGCTAATATACATTGCAGTTTTGAGGAGTTACCTCCTGGTTTGACATGGTATCGGAGCCAGCCCCACATTTGACCCAATGCTTTAAGTAACCTTGAAGGCTCTCCCTAATCCCTCAGTCATGAGGATAAAGAGAAAGGGGGAGAGGGGGTCCCCTTGGAAGATACTACAAGAAGGGGTGAAGGGTGGAAAGGGTGAGCCATTATGAAAAATGGAAAATAAGGGAGAGGAAATCAAGGCTGAAATCCACTGCACCTAGGAGGGGTGAAATCCAAATTCCATATGCATTGCAGATATGAAATCCCAATTAATATTATCAAAAGATTTGGATAGTTCTCTGCCCTTCTCTATCCCAACTATTGTTGGGATAGTTCTCTCTGGCAAAGAGAACTATCTTGAATGGTCTCGGAAGATTAAACACACACTCATTTTTAATGAGCTATGGAGAGGAATCTGTGAAGGACAAGCAGAAAATCCACCAGAGAAGCCCACTTCAGACAAAGAGCTTGCCATCTGGGAAAACAAGAACTGCAAGGCCTATGCCTTGATTGCAGCTTCAGTAAGTGAAGAGGTGAGTCGCCATATTTCATCATTCTCAAATGCCTTTGAAGCCTTGAAGAAACTAAAAGAACTCTATGACTCACACTCAGAATTAGAAAATGTTCAATTGATGGTTAAGCTGTTCAGTCTTGAAATTAAGAATGATGATCCCCTTGCTTTAGCTTCAGAAATAAGATCTATAATGCATGACATTCAAAACACTGGTGTAAAAATGGACATACCTCTCATAGCATATGTTAAGGCATTATATCCGACTTACTCACATTATCTTGAGTCTTTGCAAGCAAGTGGAAACCTTTAACAAATCACCTTTGATAAACTTGAGCAGAAGTTTGCAGAAAGAGAGAAAGCTTTTGGGAAGATGACAGTCCCTTCATCTTCCGAAGAGGCTGCATATTTGGCACATAGAGAAAAGAATCATGCTCCAGATTCATTCAGAGGAAGAGGTGGCAGAAGAGGAAGAGGAAGAAGGAACTTCACAGAAAGGGGGGGCAGACAAGCTGACAAATCCCATCTTCATTGCACACGCCGCAATAGAGATGGACATGATGCACCCAAATGCAGAACACCATGGAACAAAATTGAGCAGCACAGAAATCAAGACAAAGGTAAAACCAATGACAAAGACAAAGGTAAAGCACCTGAATCCGCTCACTATGTACTAGCACATTGTAACAATGGAGTAACTGAAAACCTCTTTGATGTTTCATTTACTTCATGGAGAGATGATTGGTTGCTAGATTCAGGAGCAACATGTCACATGACATTTAGAAAAGATTTTTTGAAGATTTCACTGACAAAGTTGATGGAGCAGTATATTTCGCAGATAAATCCAAACTCAAGCCATCAGGGCTTGGCACAGTCAGGCTTAAACTGCCTGGTCTTCCCGATCATATCCTACATGAGGTTCTATACCTCCCGGAGTTGAAGAGAAACTTGCTGTCCCTGATCGAAATCCGGCAGCAAGGACACTCAGTTCACTTGTTTGATGGCAAGGCAGAGGTCAGATCAGCATCAACTCACTCACTTGTCATGGAGGGAATAGAAGAAGGGAGACTTTTGAAGCTGAAAGGTTCATCTGCTCATGCTCAAAACTTTGCATTCAGTTCATATCATGATGAAGGTACATTTCCATCAAGTCTTTTATGGCATGCTAGATTTGGACACTTAAACTATGACAGCCTTCGTTTGTTGAAGAAAAATGGTGTTGATGGACTGCCTACAATTCCTAGAAAACCCAAGGAATGTGATGCTTGTATTCTAGGAAAGCATAGCAAACAACCATTTCATGATTCACACTCAAGAGCACATAGGAAACTTGAACTTGTACATTCAGATTTATGTGGCCCTATGCCTATTGCTTCTGCAAATGGAAACAAATACATGATGACATTTATTGATGACTACACCAGAATGTGTTGGATTTACTTACCGAAGAATAAGTCTGATGCTTTTCAAACTTTCAAGAATTTTCATGTATGGATTGAAAATGATGCACAAACACATATTGGCTCTCTACGTACTGATAATGGAAAAGAATACACTTCAAAAGAATTTGAAAATTACTTTCGTCAACATGGAATCAAACATCAAACCACTGTGCCATATAATCCACAACAAAACGGTGTAGCTGAAAGAATGAACAGAACCATCTTAAATATGGTCCGCTCCATGCTATTTTTCAAGAATGTAAAATTGATGTTTTGGGCTGATGCAGTTCTATGTGCTGTTTACATAAAGAATAGGTGTCCTTCAAGTTCAATTAGAAATAAAACTCCTTTTGAAATGTGGCATGGCCACATTCCTTCGGTAAAGCATTTTATGGTCTTTGGGTCCACCTGTTATGCCTTGATACCCAAGGGTCAAAGGAACAAACTTGGTGCTAGAAGCAGAAAATGTATCTTCTTGGGGTACTCCAATACCTCCAAAGGATATCGTCTCTATGATGAAGCAAATAAGAAGTTTGTGATAGCAAGAGATGTCATATTTCTTGAATCATCCAAAAGTGACAAGGTTGTTGAGCGGCAACTTGATCGCCTGGATAGATTCACACATGCAAAGTCTTTCAAAGAATTTGATAATGTGATTCCACACCTTGAAGGGGGGATTCCGATATTGAATCAAACTATGGAATCATTTCCTGAACCACACTCTCCCCCACATGAAGAAACAACCACGGATGACACATTGGATGATGTGATTGACAGAATTGGGAGATTGAATCTTGAATCAATCCCAACTCAGTCAAGTGACCAGCCAGGGCCATCTCAGAAAGGTCCCCCCCAATGGCTGACAAAGACACTGGAGGATGTTCATCCCGATGAGGTTGGAAAAACAGGAACAAGAAGTTCCACTCAAGAAATCGAAGGTGATGTAGATAATTCTGATTCCCCTGTTGATATGGATATTGCTTATAACTGTGAATTGAGTTTGTCTACAGATCATGAACCAACTTCCTTTAAAGAAGCCGCTTCTCATGATGAATGGAAAGAAGCGATGCAGAAGGAGTATGATGCCTTGATAAAGAATGGCACTTGGAAGCTGGTTGATCCGCCTTTGGGAGCGAAACCAATTGGCTGCAAGTGGGTCTAGAAGAACAAGTACAAAGCAGACGGCTCACTTGACAAGCACAAGGCCAGGCTTGTGGCAAAAGGATTCGCACAGAAAGAAGGAATTGATTATGAAGAAACGTTTGCTCCCACAGCAAAATGGACCACCATCCGGACTCTCTTTGCCTTAGCAGCTCAGAGTCGATGGAAAGTTCATCAGATGGATGTAAAAACAGCGTTCTTGAATGGAGATCTGAAGGAGAAAGTTTATATGTCCCAGCCAGAAGGATTTGTGATAAAGGGTCAAGAACACAAAGTTTGCAAACTTGTGAAATCCTTGTATGGCCTCAAGCAAGCACCACGAGCCCGGTATGAGAAGTTGACCGAGCATCTTCTGAAACTTGATTTCAAACACTTTGATCTTGATGATGCAACTTTGTTTGTTAATAAAGTTGGAAAAACAGTTGTATATCTTGTGGTATATGTAAATGATCTTTTGATAACAGGAAACAATGAGAGCTATATTGCATCCATGAAGAAAGAGTTGAAGAAAGGTTTTGAAATGACTGATTTGGGTCATGTTCATTACTATTTGGGTATTGAAGTAATTCAACATCCTAAATTCATCTTTCTTTCTTAGAAGAAGTACATTGGAGATCTCTTGAACAAATTTGGCATGGATGATTGTAAACCCTTAGGCACTCCAATGGAACAAAACTTGAAGCTCACATCTGTTGAAGGGAAGGAATTTGAGGATGCAAATAAGTATAGACAGCTTGTAGGAAGTCTTATCTATCCGACCACCACCAGACCTGACATCTCATTTGCTGTTGGAATCCTCTCAAGGTTCATGCAGAAACCTTGTGAAGGACATTGGTCTGCTGCAAAAAGAGTACTAAGGTACTTGAAGGGGACTCAAGACTTTGGACTCAAATATACACAGGTAGGCGACTTCATCTTGACCGGATACTCTGATTCAGACTTTGATGGCGACAAAGAAACAAGGGTGTCTACTACAGGTTACACCATGAGTCTTGGATCAGGAGCTGTCTCATGGAGATCACGCAAACAGTCAGTTCCAGCAGATTCCACGACCGAGGCAGAATATGTGGCAGCAGCTCAAGCAACAAAGGAAATTGTGTGGCTCCGGAAAATCCTGGAAGATTTGCAGATGAAACAGATGTATTCCACTCCACTCATGATCGACAACACTTCTGCAATAAAGTTGGCCAAAAACCCAAAGTTCCATGATCGAACAAAGCACATCAATACAAAGTACCATCTCATTCGACATCATGTTCAGGCCAAGACCATCCATCTACATCATTGTTCCACAAACGAGCAAACTGCCGACATCTTCACCAAAGCACTTGGAAGAGAGAAGTTTGAAAAGTTCAGATCGATGCTTGGACTCACCAACATCCCTTCGGATTAAAGGGGGGAATGTTGACACCTAATCATATGGATGGGTGTGCACATTTATTTTTGTATATTATTTATTATTAGGAGATAAGGAAGGCCAAGAGTCATTGGGAGCTGAATCCCAATAGCCTCACTTCCCATCTATATAAGCATGTACATTCTTCAGCTAATATACATTGCAGTTTTGAGGAGTTACCTCCTGGTTTGACAGTTTATTATATGGGCCAGTGGTCAGAACCCGCTATTTGTAGGATGGATTATTCTACATCTTCCCCGACTAACATAAGAGATTCAATTATGATGAAACAATCCAATATATAGTCTATTTAGTGTTTTCCTCCCCTCTTGTTGTTTCATGTGTGCAGGCCATTTATGGTCTCTATGTCAATGAGATTAAGGTCCTTGATAAAGTTCTGGAAATATGGCATCTTATTGTTCCTCGTGACAAAGTCATCCTTTTTTTTCATGTAGGCCTATAATGAGATTAAAGTCACCTCCCATAATCCATGAATTGTATTTGTGGAGAGAAGGGATATGTCTCAAGTCCTATAGGAAAGCTTTTTTGGCTTCTTACATTTGGGTTCCATAAAAATTGGTGAGGATTCTTGATTCCATGGTTCCCAAAACCCTGAAGGAGATTTAGATCATTGTCATGGTGGAAAATGATTTTTCTATGATTAAGATGTGGGGGTTACAAAGTGTGGCAAGTCCACTTGTTGAACCTTGTGCATCTATGGCAATGGAGTCGCAAATGGGTCAAAATTTCTTTGTAGAATTTATAGCTACTCTATAGAGCATTTTGTTTCTTTTAGCACGATAACATCTGAATTGTCATGTTTTATTCTATTGCACAAGAGTCTTTATTTTCTCTTGTTATTTATTCTTTGTATATTCGAAGGGGCTATTTTCATCGGGAAGGCGGTGCAATGGGGTTATACGAGTCCATGATCAAGGAATTCTCTTGCTTCTTGAAGTAAGAGGGCATTAGTTTTCCGACCTCTTTCCTTATCTTCCTTCTTTATTTTTTTTATATGACCTTTCTTTGATGGAAGTGACACCAATATTTGAGGTGGAAACAATGGTTACATGTCATTTTCTAGAGGCATGTTTCTTTCCTTGATAAGCCTATTCCACTCACTTAAGGTCAAGAGGAATCACTTGTAGGTCTTGGTTTTTGTAGGCATACATAATTTTCTAGAGTTCAATGTCTGCAAGTTCCATGCATGTATTGTCCAGTTCCTTAAGGTCATCAGTGTCCATGAGTGTTTCAGTCTCACTCTGTGAGATATCTACTTGAGTGTCTAGGATTCTCCTCTTCTTGTTTTTGTCTTACTCATCCTTTAAGGAGATAGTCTCTGAGGTGGGATGGTTGGCAGGATTTAGAGAGGGTGAAGGAGAAATCTATGTGGGAGACTTAGGGATATCTAGGTTTGCACACTAGTTCTGGGTGGGGATATGATGATGATTAGATTGTTGTTTATTGCGAGTTAAGCGACGATGAGAGGAGGATTTCACACATTGATCTGTATGATATCTTAATGAAATTGTGCTTGATGGTTTGTAATTTTCAAGTGATTAAATTGAGTTTTTGAGAGCTTTTATGTTAATTTTTAAACACATAAAGCATGGAAATAAACTCTAAAATATACAAAAATAACAAACAAATGCACCATAATAATAACCACAAAACAAAAAATGATGAAGGAGTTCACCCCTCTTGGGCTACGTCTCCTTGGTACAGCTTCCAATAGCTTGGCCCTCTTTCATTATGCTCAAAATGGTGATTAAATACATTTACAGTGCTCAAATGGCTTCAAAACCTATTCCATCAGCTCCTAAATACCCAAAAATTCTTGTCTAGCCTCTTTCTGATCTGAAATTGGTAAAATACTGAAGAATTTATGCGACTCCCTAGCTTTCCTGCTAATTTCACCACAATTTCCCCAAAATCTGGACCGATCCTACAATTTTGCCCCATAATATGCTAACTGAGCACAAATTTCATGGAAATCTAGGCAAAATTGTCAGATACTTAATTTTCCCATTAATGCCTTAAATCCAAATTTTTAACCAGAGCCATGGCGCATATTTTTTTTTTTTTTAATTAAAAAGGCCAATGGTTATCCTAACCGCCGACGATCAGGATGCAGAGGTCACATGTTACGGTTTGTGCAGCAGTCTGGATGGCAGTAAGGACTCCGCTAATAGTTTTTATCTGTCAGTCTACGTGTTCACATGACATGGTGGTGGCGACGGTTGGTGGCGGCGGTTTATGTGGGTCGTTATCTTCCGTCGTAGCCACGGTCTCTGGCGAATAGTCATATGGAAATTTAATATGGGGGGGTCGGGGCTAAGCCTTGGCCGCCAACCCCGAACCTTCTGCCACATTAAACTCAAATAAGGTATTAGCTCATAGTTTTAATAAGCAATACATGTGGCTCGATGGTGAGGGTGGTGCACTGTTATGATAGAGGTTGTGGTATAGAATCTTGCGGAGGTGCAGTTAGAACGTGACCCAAATTTTGGTTGCCCCTGTGCTGCCACGTGGCGACCTCTAGTTGGGCCATGTGGCAGCATGTGGTTGGTGACATTCTGAACCAATGAAAATTCGCCAACCATCACCCAATGAAACTTCGACAAGTGGTGCACCAAGATTGGCCCACCATGCACAGTCACCCTTTGACCAGTCAGCTGTACGAACTGCTGACTGGGAAACCTGCACATTTTTTGGCCCAAATTTACCTATTTGGGAAAACGAACATAACGCATTTCTAGGAGAAAATGGTGTCGATTTTCCGCGAAATGAGTTGCACCGAATTCAGAACAAAAACATCTACACGGTAGTTTATGCTCCACACCATTTTCAAAATTTTCATTTTTTAGCATAATTTTGAGAACCTAATCACTCCTTCCCAATGGATGCTTTTGGACCCCAAAATATCACTTTCAGTTGATCAGTAGATGAGGGTACAGTTCCCTCACATTTCCAATCTTGATCCATTTGGATTTTCTTGGATTTGTGACTTTGAGCCCCACATGAAGATACTCCACATTCCCTCCTTTTGAAGATCTTGTTCTTCTGTCAAGAATGGTGTCTTGTTATAGTTCATCAAGGTATTCAGGAGAAAAGTCCTCATTGGAAGGAATCTAAACATTTCTCCTTGATCTTCAATCAAAGGAAGCTCATACAACCTTAAGTTATCAACATTAACAACATAAATTTGAATATATGAAGTAAAATCCAACCTGGAGGCATTATCGCCAATCTTTTCCAAAATTCTCAAAGGGCCATATCAAATTGGTTTCAGTTTTTTACCTTCTCCTTGAAGCATTTATTTGCTAATGTGAAGCCAAAATTCATCACCGAATTGGAATTTGTGATCTACGTGATGCTTATGGTGCCTTGTTTCGTACTTGACTTGGCTCTTTTCCATCTGTTCATGGACTGCTTGATGCACCAATTGGATTTTTCCAATGAAACTTTTAGCTTTGTCTATGTCACTATGACCATCAATAGCAACATCCTTTCCAAAAATTAAATCCAAAGGATATTTAGGAAAGTATCTGAAACATGCCTCAAATGGTGATGTTTGAGTTGAAGTGTGCTTGGCCTAGTTGTAAGCATGTTGAATGTAGTGCAAGTTTTCATCCCACAACTTAGGATGCTTGTTGAAATAACCATGAAGAAGATGTATCACCATCATGTTCACCACCTCTGTTTGACCATCTTTTTGCGGATGAAATTTTGTACTCTTTTTCAATTTGGTGCCCATGAATCCCCACAAGCTTGACCAAAAGTTCCCAACAACGCAGGAATCTATATCACTAAGAATGGATGTGGGAAATCCAAAATGCACCCATACATTTTGAAATAATAACTGAGCAATTTGTTTAGTTGTAATGTTATTTTTACATGGCATCAAAATACACATTTTGCTAAACCTAGCCACAACTACAAAAAGATAATCATGATTCCTATTTGACATAGGAAAACCTCCAACAAAGTCCATAGAAACACTCTCCCATGGAAGAGAAGGTATCAGAAGTGGAGTGTACAATCCTAACTTTCTATTGCTAGGCTTACTAACAACACATAATGAACAACTTCTAATAAAACGTGACACACTTTCAAGAATATGAGGCCAACAAGAATACCTATGTAGATGTGCCACCGTCGTACTTACATCGAAACGACCAACAATAAGAGAAGTATGTGCCTCTCTTATAATGTTAAATCTTTCTCCCTATTGAATACAAAGCTTATCAAGATGGTACAACAAGTTATCGTGCATGTGATGTTCCAATTCCTCTACTTGGTTCCCTTGACTTAAAGTTGCATATACATCTTGAAAATCACTATCTAAAGAATATTGTTCAACATAGCTCTCATGTAAAACAAAATTGTGCTTAAGAATAGTAGCAAAACTAAAAATAGGCCTAGAAATCATGTCGGGAAATTTATTGTAGATACCTTTCTTATACCTTATCACTAAGTGGAATTGTTGAAGAAAACCCATCCATCGAAAGTGGCTTTATTGATGCAACTTTGTTTGTGATTGAAAGTATTGCAATGGTTGATGATCAATGTGAATGATTGTTTCCTTACTGATCAAGTAATTTTTCCACTTTTTCACAATTTTCAACAATGCATACAACTCGTCATATGTAGGATAATTAATCACCGCACCATTAAAAGTTTCCAAATGAAAATATATAGGCTTACCATGTTGCATGAGGACCACACCCATGGTGTAATCACTAGCATCAACCTGAATCTCAAATGAATGACTCAAGTCTGGAAGTGCAAGTACTAGGGTTGAACTGATCTTTTTTTTTCAATGCATAAAATTCCTTTTGTTGTTTACCTCCCCACTAGAAGACATGCTTCACACTTGTCAATGCATGCAATGTAGTTGTGATAGAAGAGAAGTTATAAATAAAATTCCTCCAATATTAGGCTACTCCAAAAAAGCTTATTACCTTTGTAACTATTTTGGGCTTTGGCCAATTCAAAATGACATCAACCTTGGAGGGATCTATTTTCAATTCACCTCCTCCGAAAATATGACGCAAATACACTATAGAAGTTTTTCCAAACTCACACTTTGACATATTTAAAAACAATTGTTCTTTATTCAAGACATCAAGTACCTTTTTGACATGCATGGCATGTTATTCATGATATTTACTAAAAATAAATATGTCATCTAAGTAGAATATCACAAAATCATCTATAAATGGCCTCAATACATCATTCATCACACGCATAAAGGTAGTCGGAGCATTCCAAAGACCAAAAGGAATAACAAGCAATTCAAATAAACCTTATTTTGTTTTGAATGTTGTCTTCCATATGTGACCTTCAGCAATTCTAATTTGATGATATCCACTCCTTAAGTCCAACTTATTAAAATACTTTGCTTATTTCCATTGATCAAGTAAATCATCTAGTCTAGGAAGTGGGTAACGGTTCTTCACCGTAATTTTGTTCAATGCACGAAAGTCCACACACATGTGCCATGTTCCATCCTTCTTTGGGACCAAAATAATAGGTGACCCAAATGGCGAAGTACTTGGTCTAATGATCCATTTGTCCAATAACTCTTGAATTTGATTTTTAATTTTTTCACTTTCCATCGCTGACATATTGTACGTGCCAATGTTAGGAATATGACAATATTGTTGCAATTGTATTTGATGTTGGATTCCCCTCTTGGGAGGCAATCCTTTTGGCTCTTGAAACATCTCATCATATTGGTTAACAACCTCAACCAAATCATATTTTAATCTTGAATCACAACCTTTAAAAACTTCATTTTCAACATCATTCTTTTGCTAGACCATTAGAAGCACAAAATTCTTGCTAGAGTTAATGAGTCTCTTCATTTTTGTGACATTTAAAAGTGAAAGATTTAGTTTTTGTTGATGTTCTCTAACAATGTACTCTATGCCATATTTGAACAAGTGATACTTTTTTTCATGGAAATGGATAATATCTTTTCTATCATACAAATATGGGCTTCCCAAAACAATTTCGAAAATATCAAGTGGTACTAGTACATCAAAGTTCAACTTCATCACGAAAGTTTGTGGAAATTTCAAATTTAAAGATGCATTTCCTGGTAACTTGTAACTTTGCATTCTTGCATATCCAACCTAAAGGATAAGGTCTTGGATGAGGAATGGTCTCTAAGTTTATTTTCTTGACTAAGTCTTCGGAAATAAAATTTTCTTGTGAACCACTATCAAAGAGTTTATCAATTTTGGTGTGCTTTGAAATAACCTGAATATAGAAAAGTTCAATTCTAGTTTTCTCATGTTGAGTATAATTAGGACAACTTCCCATTGCTATGATCTTTGTTTCATCTCTCGTATCGGAGCCTAAGTCATGTTGTGTAGTTACCGCTGTCTTTTGCTTCCATTTGTTGTTAAAATTCTTTGGTTTCATCTCAGGATGAAGCTTCCAACAATGAGCTTCATCATGACCCTCTTTGGAACAATGTTTGCATGTTAGTTTTTCTCCTTCCTTTTTGACGGATGAATTCTTCTTTCCCTTCCATTTGAAATTGTTCTTACCCTTGTCTCCACTTGTGAATGGATTCTTGCTACCCTCTTGTGGAATGTTTTTCCCTCTTGCTTCAAGATGTGTTTCCTGGACACAAACTTCATCTAAACTTGTAGGATCAAACATAAGTATAGTATGTCGTAAATAACTGTGTAAACCCACAATATATTTCAACAAAATGTCTTGTGAATTAAATTCTACACCTAATATCAAGCGCCATCTTATAAATTCTTGAGTGTATCTTTGCACACATTGACCCTTTAGTTGTCTAAAATTATTCCAATCGATAATAGCATTTTTCATATAAGCTAATGGATAAAATTTTCTTCTAAGTGCATCAATAAAATCTATCCAAGAGGTAGATACTTTACCATGTTTTTTTATATCCTCTTATGTTTTGGATTCCCACCAAATCAAAGCAACACTCTCCAACCTCAATGAAGCCAAATAAATATTTCTTTCATCATCTTTGATGTTTTGGATCCTGCAATAAAATTCAAGTTGGAGAACCCAATTATCTTATTTTTCAACATTCACTTCACCATTATACATAAGCAGTTCAAATTTGATATCAATTTATAATAAATGAGTTTTACCATGGACCCTTGGGGTATGTGGAGGTGTTTGAGTAACAATGGTTGTGGAAGAGGAAGAATATGAAGGCGAGGATGGATATGAAGATGATGGTGGAGAAGAGGTTGGTTTGTCACCATTTTAATTTGAAGGCTTGTCATCATCTCCTCCTTTTCCTCCAAAAGAACCCTCTCCTTTTTAAGGCTTGAAACTCACCTTGCAACCTTGAAGTCCTCTCTTCATATAGAACCTTCACCATTTCAGTCATGTCAAAGAAATATTTTTTGAAATTCTTTTCTTCATATGACATGTTATCAGTTCCTCCTTCATGAGACATTCTTGCTGAAGCTTGAACTGTAGTTTGAGGAAGAATTTGTGCTAGAGCTTGAGGCAAAATTTCTCTCCTTGTCCTTGACCTAACTTGAAGACTTTCAACCAAAATATTTCCTTCTCCTCTCTTGAGCTTCAACCTTGTAAGCATCACATACACTTGAAAACAATTAAATCCTCACAACAACAAAGAAAACCTATGCTCGAATACAAAACTTGATATGTATGAGACCTTAATGAAATTGTGCTTGAGGGTTTGTAAATTGCAAGTGATTAAATTGATTTTTTTAGAGCTTTTATGTTAATTTTTAAACGCATAAAGCATGAAAATAAACTCTGAAATATACAGAAGTAGCAGAAAAATGCACCATAATAATAACCAAAACACAACAAATGATGAAGGAGTTCACCCTTCCTGGGCTACGTCTCCTTGGTCCAACTTCCAATGGCTTGGGCCTCTTTCATTATGCTCAAGATGGTGATTACATGCATTTTCAATGCTCAAATGGATTTAAAACTTGTTCCGTCAGCTCCAGAATACCAAAAAATGCTTGTCTGGCCTCTTTTTGACCCGAAATTTGTAAAAAATTGAAGTTATGAGCCTCCCTAGTTTTCCTGCTGATCTGGATTTATGCAGGAATGCAATAGAATACAGAAATAACCATAAACATTAAAATACATTAAAAAATAAGGCTTCATTTCATTAATATAAAATCACAGAAATATGCTTACAAACATGATGGAAATAAAATAGCTAGGATGTTGATAGCGAATCTCTGAGAAGAGATTTGGCGGCTACAGACCTCTGAACTGTGTTACAATGAGGCTCGAGGGCCTATTTATTATGGAGAAATAATGGAGAACTCTAAACGTCAAAAAACTTAATCCTATGAGATCAAGCACCAAAACTATGGGCCCCGTTTGGGTAAATTGGTGTTTCAACTTCCCGGGGATGTAACTTCGACATACTATCTCCATTTGGGGCTTCAAAACAGCTCCAGAAGTTCAGGAATTGAAAAACTGCTAAAAATAGTAAGTTGTGAAAAAAATTGAAAGATACAATGGTGGGGCCCCAAGTGGAATAGAAGGGTGGCCACCAATATCCACCTGGATCATTCCTCCCCCCTTAGGAAGCAATGGTCCCGATTGCGTTGAGTTCCTCCATGAGATGAGGAAACTTCTATTGAACTTGGTCCTTGGTGAACCACTTGCCTTGGTGCAAGAGTTGGCCAGCTTTGATAACCTGATACAGTTGGATCTTCTGTCGGCGAGTGTTATTGATTTGCATGTCCACGATACAGTCTGTGGTGGCCTGTTCCATGCAGTCTGGGTTTAACTCTTTTGGTGTTAGTTCTTCTGCAATGTCAGAGGTGTCCAATAGAGATGGGAAGTAGGGACGAAGGCAGTTTACATTGAATACTGGGTGCAGACCAAGGAATGGTGGAATACTGAGCTCGAAGGAATTGTTCCCTACAACCTTGGTAATGGTGTACGACCCATATTGGAGCGGGCGAATCTTGCGGTGGGGTCCAGTGAGGCGCTCCTTCTGCAAATGTAGCCACACCTTTTCGCCCACCTGGAAGTTGTGTGGCACCCGATGTTGATCATGTCGTTTCTTGTACTTAGCATTGGCTCTGTCCAATATGTCATGAACCTGTTGGCGTATGTGTTGAATGTGCTTGATGAAGTTTTTTTCTTTGTCAACTTCATACTGGACATGAGCCAAATCAGCCTGAGTAGCTGCAAATGGCATGGCTACGTCAATGGGACATAGTGGCTGGAATCCCAAGCCCACCTGAAAAGGGTTGTGGTCGATTGAGCTATGGAGAGCCCGGTTATAACTGTGTTGTACATAGGGAAGGCTCTCATCCCATGTGCATGGATGCTTTGAATTGTACATGCGTAGAATGTGTACAATCATCATATTGACGACCTTTGTTTGGCCATTAGTTTGGGGATGGAAAGCTGTGGAATTAGTGAGCTTGGTGTCCAACATTGACCAGGGGCTGCACCAAAATGTGCTGAGGAACCTGTTGTTGCGATCTGATATGATATATTGTGGGATCCCAAAGTGCACCCACACTCGTTCAAAGAAGAGTTTAGCAGTGGATTCTGCTGTGATATTCTTCTTGCAGGCCGCCATAATGGCCATCTTTGAGAATCTGTCGACGAACACGAAAACATAGTCATTTCTATGCTTAGTAGAAGGAAGGCCTGACATGTAATCCATGGAGATGGATTCCCAAGGTCGACTAGGAGTAGGTAGAGGAGTATAGAGCCCTTGCTTCTTGATGGTCGGTTTGGCAATGACACAAGCAGTGCAGGATCTTATGTACTTCTCGACATCCTGTCGAAGGTTCGACCAATAGAAATACTTATGTAGTACTGCCACTATTTTCTCGACCCCAAAATGTCCAGCGACTCGACTGTAGTGCACTTCCCATATCATCTTGGCACGCTCGCTTGAAGGAACACAAAGGTGTCCCAGGTGACATAATAGTGCATCTTGGAGTTGAAATTTTGGAACTTGCATACCCCCAAGTGCCTTGTATGTGTAGATGAATTCTGGATCGCTCTTGTAGAGAAGCGACCAATCAAAAGTCTCATGCCCATAAGAATTGGGAACGGTGGTTATGGCCACGATCGGTGGTCGGCTGAGGTAGTCTGCAACATTATTGGTGCCACCCTTCTTTTACTTGATGTTCAAATGAAATTGTTGCAGATATGTGGACCACTTATGATGGCGATCATTCTGCAACTTCCCTTGTGTCTATATGAATTGCAGGGGTTGATGGTCTGTATGGATGATTGTCTCCTTCCCCAAAATGTAATGCTTCCATTGTCGACAAGCCAGCATAATGGAATACATTTCTTTTTCATAAGTGGGATACTTTCAAACTGTGTCGAACAATGTCTCACTATGATATGCCACTGGATTCCGCTATTGAGTAAGAACTGCCCCAATAGCATAGTCAGAGGCATTTGTATCGATCTCAAATGGTTGTTGAAAGTATCGTAATGTGAGCACCGGGGCAGAACAGAGGCGATGTTTCAATTCTATGAACGCCTTCTATTAAGATTCCGACCAACATAATTTTTCTTTTGCTCCTCCCTTAGTGACTTGACTCAAGGGCTAAGTGATATGAGAGAATCCCAACATGAACCTGTGGTAGAAATTAGCAAGACCCAGAAAGCTGCAAAGCTCTGTTAGGGTGGTTGGGGCTCGCTAATCCTGAATGACTTGGATCTTGGCTGGATCCACATGCACCCCCCTTTCTTCAATAATGTATCCCAGATATTGGACCTGGGTCATGCCAAAAGTGCACTTCTCCAAATTGGCACACAAATTTTGTTGCCACAATGTTTGGAGGACTTCTCGGATGTGGTGGAGGTGCTCTTCCCAAGTCTGGCTGAAGATTAGAATGTCATCCAAGTATACCACTACAAATGAGTTTGTGAATGGACGCAAGATGTCATCCATCAACCTCATGAAGGTTGCGAGAGCATTTGTCAATCTGAAAGGCATGACGAGCCATTCGAAAAGGCCGTCCTTGGCTTTGAAGGTCGTCTTCCACACATCAGAGGGTTCGATTGGTACCTGGTGATACCCAGACTTCAAGTCGATCTTGCTGAAATATTTTTCCCCTTTGAGTTGGTCTAGAAGGTCATCAATCCGTGGGATCGGGTACCTATTTCGAACAGTGATCTTGTTCATCACTCAATAATCAATACAAAGTCTCCAAGTCCCATCCTTCTTCTGTACCAAAACGATCGAGCTCCCACAGGGAGATGAACTTGGTTGGATGTGACCTTTTTGCAGCAGCTCCTGAATCTGCCTCTTGATTTCATAATTCTCCATAACAGAGCGCCTATAGATCGGTCCATTGGGTAGCGGTGCACCTGGGGTCAGGTCAATGGGGTGCTTGTCCTGACAGTGTAGAGGCACCCCTGTGGGTGAGCTGAAGATGTCCCCATACTCCTCCAAAACCTTGTCCATTTGTTGTTGTCATGCAGAGGAGCCATGTCTGGAGGTCGACAGTCTTTTTCTTTCCCTAGGGGCGGATCATCAGGAAAAAAAAATTCCTGGTTTGGGAAATGAGCTTACTGCATTTTTTTGCAGTAACCAAAGAGATAGTGGGAGGCAGTGGTACCTTTGGTATCCTGAACACTTTATTTCCCAAAGTAACAATAACAGCGTGAGGCCGGGACTCATACACAGCATGTTGCTTCCACAAGTATGGTTGGCCTAATAATACATCAGAAACATCAATAGGAGCAATGTCACACAATACCTCATATGTGAAGGGCTTGATGTTATAGGGAAGGCAGCACTGCTGGCTGACGCAGAGATATCGTCCTTGGTGAAGCCACCCGATGGTGTATGGTTGTGGGTGCATTATGGTTAGCAAGCCCAACCGCTTCACAACTTCTATCGAAATGAGGTTCTTTTGGCTCCCATTGTTGACAATGAACCATAGAGGGGAACCCTTTACCCACATCTAGGAGTGGAAGAGACGCTCTGCCTCCTCTGGATCTTCTGGTTCCTCCTTCTGGATCTTTGTAGTGGCAACAGTGGCGCTGGGCTCTGCATCAATAATCTGCTTCCCTTTGTCATTCACCTTGTTAGGTTCTGATTCAAAGTTAGAGCATGCATCTGATTTAGAAGCCCTCATCTCGGCCACCAGGGACTGCTTGGCTCGACACTCACTTGTGTTGTGAGTGGAGATCTTATGGAACTCACATTGTTTTCCCATGTCCTTCTTTGGCTTCGCAGTGTTGTTCTTTGCCTGTGTCTTTGGCAGGTTGTCTTGGGCCGCCAGGTCTTAGATTTGTCCTTTGTTCTGCGGTTTGGGGGCACCTTTCCCTTGCTTTTGATTCGTAGATCCAAAGTCTCGCTTCTTCTGTTTGAATTTCTGCTCAATCTTGGTAGCATACCGGTATGCCTTACCAAGCAAGGAGATGTCGAGGAACTCCATTTCCTCCTGAATGTATCTATGAAGACAGCCGTGATATTTAACATCAAATGTTTCTCTGAATATTTCATGCCCAACTTTGTGCGCAGGGTATGGAACAGATTCGTTAGCTCATGCACATCTTGATCCCTTTGTTTCCGCAGCATGGTCCATTGTATGTACTTGTCCTCATAGATCCCAGGGGATAGTATTATTCCTTGATAGCATCTCAAAAATAATTCCAAGTGGGTACGGCTAAGAACAGAGAGGGTTATGTCTTGTCCTTTTTCTCACGGTAGGTTTCCCACCAGTCCTTGACATGGGGGTAGCTTTGAGTAGTGCAAAAACAATATTCTCCCAGTCGGAAAAATCATGAACCGAGAAATATCCTTCTAATAGATTCAACCATCTATCTACGACATCTATATCTATTTGACCCTCAAATATGGGAATGTCAAAGTCTACCGTTACCTTAAAGGGAGTCACGCCTCCAAAGTGGGTATTGGATGCAGATGCACCGCTGATGGACAGTCGTTGTAGGATCTAGGAAAAGTTATCCATCATCGCATTCCTATGTTTTTTGAGGACGAGCAATGTTTTTATAGGATCTCCTGCTCCCTCATCTTTCTTTTCATCCCCCATGGGCGTCCGTCGAGGTTTGCGAGGCTGATCTTGCAAATTTTCCACCAAATCGAGCCCTAACTCCTTATACCCCAACCTCGTTGGGGACATGCAAAGAAGGATCAAGAAAAAGCAAACCGCTTTGATACTACTGATCTTGATTTATGCAGGAACGCAACAGAATACAGAAATAACCATAAACATAGAAATACAACAGAAATAAGGCTTCATTTCATTAATATCAAATCACAAAAATATGCTTACAAACATGATGGAAATAAAATAGCTAGGGCACTGATAGCGAATATCTTAGAAGAGATGTGGTGGCTACAGACCTCTTAATTGTGTTACAATGAGGCTTGAGGGCCTATTTATTATGGAGAAACAATGGAGAACTCTAAAGGTCCAAAAAAATAACCCTAGGAGATGAAGCGCCAAAACTATGGGCCCCGTTTGGGTAAATTGGTGTTTCAACTTCCCGGGGACGTAACTTTGGCATACTATCTCCGTTTGGGGCTTCAAAATGGCTCTGGAAGTTCAGGACCCGAAAAATTGCTAAAAATAGTAAGTTGTGAAAAAAACGGAAAGATACAATGGTGGGGCCCCAAGTGGAATAGGCGGGTGGCCACCAATATCCACCTGGATCACCTGCTAACCACACCACAGTTTCCCTAAAATCTGGACCGGTCCTACAATTTTGCCCCATAATCCATTAACTGAGTGCTAATTTCGCGAAAATCCAGGCGAAATTGTCAGATACTTCATTTGATCATTAACGCCTTAAATCTGAATTATTAACCATAACCATGACACATTAACAATTTTTTTTAATTAAAAAGGCCGACGATTATCCTAACCATCGGCGGCAAGGATGCAGAGGTCACACATTATGGTTTGTACGGTGGTCTGGATGGCGGTCAGGACTCCGCTAATAGTTTTCATCTGTCGGTCTACGTGTTCACATGACACGGTGGTGGTAGGAGTTTATGCCGGCGATTAGCTTTCTTCGTAGCCATGGTCTCCAGTGAACACTCATATGGCAATGTAAAATGGGGGGGCCGGGTCTAAGCCCTGACCCCCAACCCTGAACCTTCCACCACATTAAATTCAAATAAGGTTTTAGCCCATAGTTTTAATAAGCAATACATGTGATTCGACAGTGAGGGCGGTGCACTGTTATGACAAAGGTTGTGGTATCAAATCCTGTGGAGGTGCAATTATAACTTGACCCAAATTTTGGTGGCCCTTGTGCTGCCACGTGGCGACCTCCGGTTGGGCCACGTGGCAACATGCAGTTTGCCACCCTCCCAACTAATGACAATCTGTCAACCAGCACCCAATGAAACTTCGACACGTGGCACGCCAGGATTGGCTCACTATGAATAGTGACCCTTTGACCAGTCAACCATGCCCAGCCAATTGTACGGACTGCTGACTAGGAAATCTACACAATTTTTTGCAAAAGTTTCTTGTTTGGGAAAACGAAGAAAACACATTTCTGGGAGCATACGGTGTCAGTTTTCCACAAAACAATTTTCTGCAGATTCATAACGACAAGATCTATGTGGACATTCAGGTTCCACACCATTCTGAAAAATTTCATTTTTTAGCATAATTTTGAGCACCTGATCACATAGCCCTGAACATATTATTTCCTTTAGAGCTAGATTTCTAGGGATGACTGGGTGGGAAGTCTCAGAAGAGATCTCCATGTTCATGAAATTTACGATAGTAGAAAGGCATAGGTTCATATTCTATAGGTTTGTTCTAGTCTTCTAATTATGGTAGAGGTAGATTAAGGCACAAATAGGGACATAAACATCCATATAGACACATATGCTTGCATAGGCAGTATAATGACCTAGGTTGGTAGATTCAGAGTTTTTTATGAAGAATCGAATGGAATTTCCTATGCCTACCAAGGTTTCTTCATGCCAATATTCTAGTGGTAGAGAGTACATACGGATCCAAACAGGGGCAAAGATGAAATGTTCTTATAAGCTTGGGCTTTGAGTCAATCATCTAGATTACATTATCTTCAAGTCAAAAATTTACTTATATTACCCCTGACCATCTCATGGTTTTTCTATATGTTTTCCTCAACTAAATCATTAAATCTAGGGTTTTCAACAAGATATTTTTGGATTACGACAAACCATTACAATATGAAAATACTCTTGATTTGAATTAATTTTTTGATGTAATATAATTCTCAGGGAAACCTCTCAAGCACTTCCTCTCATTTTGAAGATGGTACCCAAAGTATACCAAATTATTCAAGGAACAAGGTCGGGTAAAAAATGCTCACACAAAGGAAACAATTTCAATATATAGCTCGTGATCAATTCTACAATCAATATACCAATTATTAGCTCATGAAGAATCCAATAATTAGCTCACACATGTCTCATCGAGGACATAATCCTAGATGGGGAGAACGAAACACCTACCTCCCCACTAATCAAGCTATTGACCCTTGAAAGTGGTTTAAATTACCTAAATAGTTGCTCAAAAATAATATAAACTTTGACCTAACCATGGGAAGTTGACATTGTTCTTTTGATGTCCCCTTCCTTACAATCAACTTTTGAAAACCACTAACCCATAGATTTGTTTTTATATGGGAGTTTTTGTTGTACATTTGAAGATTTTACCTTATATAATAGAGTGAATTTGTGCTATCATGCACATCTATCCTAATCACAATTTACATGTATGTGGGTCATTAATATCTGCCTTTGCCAATATTTGTGATGATCATGGTTTATTTATTGACAAACACTAAAAGAGTGCAAGTTTCAACACTTGGATTTCATCTGTCCTATTCAGCCACAATGATTACAATTATTATGTTATTATAAATCTATTTTTTCATACTAGGTGATTCAACTTTTGGAAAACTTTATGCTTTCACAAACTTGATATTTTCATTGCTTGTTTGACGATAATAACCAAGACTTTCATTTCTTGGCATTATACATAAATATATGGGCTTCTAGATGCCTTGCTATTTTTGTCTAAACCTTTACCATCAAATCCCATTTTTTTCATGACTTTGGAACCAATTCTTTTTGTGTGGCTTTGAAAGAAAAAAAATCATCGTCTACAATAATAGATTTACATTTTAGGCGTGTCAAGCGTAGTGGGGATCGTTTTGAATCTCAATGGAAATAAGAAACCAACATTTGGGTGGCCATTAAGGAAGCAATAAACAACTAAGTTGAATCACTTAATTTTTCTTGTTATTTGAGACTCAATGAATACTTTTAACCTTTAGAATAATTATTCCACTTTAATTGATGGTAAGTCTGCTAAGACAATTATTAGGATTCCAAAGTAAGATTTATTTTTTTTTGATAATATTGAGTGCTTTCATGTGCTAATGAACCACAATTGTCAAGCAAATTAACTAATGAAACTTGGATCTAAGTTGAATGAGGGAACCATTTGAGGGAAAATGAAGGGATCCATACTATCCTATCCCATATATTTTCCATGGCATATATCAAACATAGCATGCATTCCACATACCAAAGGTGGAAAGGTATGTTTCAATTTTTAACATGTATTCGTATTCCCCTCATTTGTTATGCTCACACACTTTGGCATTAATGTGGAGTTGGGTTAATCAATTAAGGGCATTGAGGATTTATGCAAGTGGGATTGTGGACATCAATATTGATTATTGCTTAGGACTTGGGATTGAAATTCAAATGCCTAATTGCACAAGCTTAGCCTTTGATTCATGGGAAGCATCAAATCCCATGTGAAGCCTCTTTCTATAAAATTAGGGATAGATTTTTCTAATGTATTGGTCTTGACTTTCATATATTTGATTTGTTCTTTAAATTTTGAAAAAAATGCATTCATAAGGTCTATAATGTGTGCAATATAGTGACCTATTACCCATATTGAATAATGCATAAAACATTTTGTACTAAATAACACATATTTTATATTTATTTTATTGTGAAAATGGCAATCATACATTTTCACAAAGTACATGAGTTATCAAACCTTATTGTATTTATGCATATCCATCATACTCAATCGCTCACCAATATGATACATATTCATAAAATAAATAATAGTTATTTAATATATGTGATTTCTTTATGTATTCATGATTTTTTCATGAAGTAAACCACTAAGTTTAATTTAATTGGTCTCATAGTGGTTGTTCCATGGTTGAAAATTATTTTGCGAGTAGCCATCATGGAGTAACGATCCATCCTTTAAAGTATTGTTGGGCTAAGAGTCACTCTTACAAATAAAGGAAAAAAGGGAAGATGAGAAGATGGAAAAAAAAAGGGTCTTGCATTTAATGTCTATGGTTAAGACCTTTGATATATGAAAAAAAAAAAAAAAAAGACGAGAAGTTGGGAAAAAAGGTCTTAGAATTTAATTTCCATGGTTAAAATCTTTGATATATGAAAAATTGAAAAAGTTATAAGTCAAACAAATGGAAGATGAGAAGATGGAATAAAAAGGGTCTTGCATTTAATTTCCATGGTTAAGATCTTTGATATATGAAAAAAAAAGGACGAGAAGATGGAAACATGGTCTTAATATTTAATTGCCATGGTTAAAATCTTTGATATATGAAAAATTGCAAAAGTTGTAAGTCAAACAAAGGTTTCATACTTTGCAATAAGTAAATTTAATTTATGTTTACATGGGAAGAAAAAGTAATTAAAAAGGTAATTTCTAAGTAAGTGGATGTAAAGAAGTATCAAGTCAAAGAAGGATTCCACAATTGGCATAGTAAATTTTATTGGGTGCATGGTAAGCAAAGGTAATTAAAAAGAGAAAGTTTAAAAGCACATTTAAAAAGAGAAATTTTTCAAGTGCTTTTAAAGTGAATAAATATAACATTTATGATAAATTTAATTTTTGTATGGAAGAATAAAAAAATAAAGGAGAAATATAAACTTATTTTTATATGGATAAATTTTTATATGTGAATTTTCATGTGTATGGTAAGGAAAGGTAACTAAAAATAGAAAGCTTTCAAGTGCTTTTAAATTGCAAGTAAAGAAGTATTGACATTTATGATAAAAACATTTAATTTTTTCTTCGAGGAATAAACAAAAAAAGGAGAAATATAAATCTATTTTTATATGGAAAATTTTTTGCACGAATAAATATCAAAGGAGATACAAATTTCTTTTTATATAGAGGATAAGGTTCATTGTGGCGAGAGGCCCTCTCCACCCACCTCCACCCAAGGAGAACTTAATAAGTTTTATTTAATATCACCCCCAACCTCATATGTAAGCTTTCCATAATATCTTCCTGAACCCCCAAGTTTTCCTTAATACCTACTCCCCCACCCCAACTTGAATAAAATAAGTTTCTTTTAATATTTCCTCTCACCTTCACCCTCATATGTAAGTTTTCCCAAATATCCCCATTCCTTACCCTCATGGACGAATGTAGTTGGGAAAATTGTGGGGATAGGGGGGGTATGAGGGAAAACTTAATAGGTTCTCCTTAATATCACCCTACTTCTATTCCCAAATACAACTTTTACCTAATATCTCCCACCACCTCCACCTCCATAATAAGTTGTCCCTAATATCTCCTCCGCCTTCACCCTCATATATTAGTTTTTCCTAATATTTCCCCCCACTCCCACCCTTGTACAAGGAGATCATAGGAAAATTGTGGGGATGGAGGGATATATTAGGGAAAAATTAATGATTTTTCCTTAACATCTCTTGTCATCCTCACCCTTACCCTCATATGAAAGTTTTCCTAATTGCACTAAGAGGCGCTCTCCGACTTAGTATGGAAGAGATGTTGTAATATCCTGTTATATATATATATATTCATTTATTTATTTATTTTCTGAAGAAAAATCACAACTTTTTATTTATTCTTGAAGCTTGCCTTTTCACAAAAGAGACTGTGTTCGTAGAAAAGTAATTGAGAAGAATAATATAGATCAACCCCATAGTCTGAAAGATACAAAAAAATATTGTAATATAAACTTATTGTCAATGTTCATTTAAGGATCCTCATACATATATAGTGATAAAAATATTTATGTTGCTAGAAGTAGAAACAAAAAGAGTTGAAAGTAAATTTGGAGTTTTAGACTTCCATAAAAGATTGATGTATGAAGTTATGATCTACACCATTTACATGTTATGAGACCTGCCAATCCCCCAAAATCTAGTGAGTACCCTTTTTGGATAACTGATGTGTTGCGGAATTCCTTTCTGTACAGATGTGACAACAAAAGATAAATTTAAAAGCATGTTTGATCTGAAAATTTTTCCTCAAGAATCGATAAAAGTGTGTGATTGTGGCATCTTTGAGATTCATTAAACCAATTAATGACATTTAAGGAATCCTCAAAAATTTGAAGAGATCGACAATCATATTCCAAAACCCAACATAATAAAAAATTTAAGCATAGGAGTTTAACATAGTTATTTGTGCCCTTGCCCAACCCAATTTTTTATTTTAGAACACGATGATCATTAATGTATAGAATGATCCCCCACCACATATTCCATCCTGTGATGAAGCGCCATCGAAATATGACCATGGGATTTGGTGGTTTATTTCTTCTTCGGAGATGTTCCTATGAGTCTGAATTGTTTCCCTATACTGCAACAACACATGAATCGTTCATATTTCAACAACAATGAGATCATGAGTTGAGGATGCATCCCTAAAACTATATTTATTTTGGGAGATCCAAATTCCCCAACAAATGAGAGGAGGAATATTTCATACAACGTTGCTTCCTGATGCATCCCACCAATTCTTCCAAGCTTCCCCAAAACTTTGTCCTTGTCAATGCACATTGCATCCCAAAATCTACTCTATTTTTTACCAGATGTTTAAATCAAAAGGGAATGATAAGAATAGATGAAAGACAAATTTTGTCTTGTTTTTACACATAATACACCATCCAGGGCCCTATTTGTGCCTTTTAAAAAAAATTATCCTAGGTAGGAACCTTGTTATTTTATAAGCATCAGATAAATTTTTTTCCTTGACCGAGAAAACCAACTTCCAAATCGGCTTCCACCACCACTCTATCTCTCCCCTAATTTTTTTTACAATTTGATGGTTATATCCTTCTTTAAAAGAGTAAACCACAAAGGGTGCATGGATCCAACATAGAGAGTCTGCCCTATCTTTGATCCTAATATGAGATATTTTTAGTGACATGATATAATTAGACCATAAGTCAGTCAAATCCCCCTTAAGATCTAATTGAGTTTAATTCCACCATCCTTGATACCACATAGACGTCTAGTTCTCATCAACAATCTGGTTTAATTAAACAATATCTTGCTCGTTCAACCTGTCTACTAGATTTGGAGGAATCCTATAGTTCGTTGTGCATCAAGTTCATGGGTCCAAACCTATTATGAATATTTCCCCATTCCGTACCTTCCAAGCTAGAACACAACCAATCACAATGAAATATTCAATTACTACTTTCTGAATGACTGAGGAGTTTGGAATTCACTTGTTCGATCTCCTAATCCATTCATACAAAGATAGGGGGTGGATACATTTTCGTATGACAATTTCTGTCCACAAATTGTCTGTTGAAATGAGCCTCCAAATAACCTTTGTCGAAAGGTATTTTGCAAAAAAAATTAAGTCCTTCAATCCCCAACCTCCCCAAGACTTTGGAAGCGCTATTTTTTCCCAAGCTGCCCACGAGAGGAAATTATCCTTGGTTACAAACCACATAAACCTACCACATAGTTTCTGAATAAACGCTAGAGTGCCTTCAAGAATCCATGTAAGGGCCATCCAGAAGACTAAGATGGCCTCCAAAACTGATTTTATCAATACTAGCCTTCAAATGCATGATAATCATTTGAATCTATAATGCTTCAGTCATTTCTCCACTTTAGCTAGCAGCCATTGCCAATATTTTTTCCTATAAGAGTTTGGATTTAGGTATAACTTGAGATATTTTAGACTATCCCGAAGGTGTTTTTCTTCAAAAGGCAGGAAAAGTTGTGCCCTTCTTAATAGACCATCATAAGCAAGAGTGGATTTATGTGAATTTATAATTATACCTATAACTTTTTGAAAAAGAGTAACGACGATTTTTATTGCTTCCATATCCTAGATTGATCCATTACAAAAAATGATAATATAATCTACAAACAAAAAATGAGTTATATAAAGGTTTATCGCCACCTCAATTCCTTGTATATCTCCTTGTCGCTTGGCTGACAACAAAATTATGCTAAGACATTATGCAAAAATTAAAAATAAAAGGGGAGACAGAGGGAAGCCCCAACTTAGTCCTCTTTGGGAAATTAAAAATAAAAGTGGAGACATAGGGAAGCCCCGCCTCAATCTTGTTTGGGCATGAAACAAAGGCGAAGCTGACCCATTTATTAGAACAACAAATGAAACATTAGTTAAACAACCCATAATCTAGTTGATTAATGGAACTTCAAACCCCAAATATGTCAAGATAATTATGATTTATATCTAATTGACCCTGTCATATGCTTTTGAGAAATCAATATATGCCATTAATCCTTTAAGCTTCCCTATTTTGATACTATGTAAACCTTCTTGAGCTACTTCGATAGAATCATGGATTTGGTGCCCCTCCAAGGAAACAAACTACTCTTTAGACACATTCTCAAAAAAAACTAGGTGTAATCGCATTGTTATGATCTTTGCTATGATTTTGTAAATACAGCTGCAAAGGGAAATGGGTCGAAAATCATCAAAGGATTTAGGTTCATCAATTGTTGGAATTTGAGAAAAAAAAAGTGGAGTTAAAAGGATCGTGAATGCTTCCATTAAGACAAGGGTCTTCCACTACTCTCCACTAGTTGTCTCCAAGGAGCTCAAAGAAGCCCAAATAAAATTCAATTGTCCATCCATCAAGGCCAGATATTTTATCCTTCTACATTCATCAATATTTAATTGTCTTCTTCTTCTGCAAAATGAGGAAAGAACTGTGAAATCTCAATTACTTTTGCAATTGATGCTTCCTCCGGAGCCTTGTACAAATTTGGAAGAAAGCCTTAGCCATTGTTGAGATTTCCTCAAACGTTTTTTCCTTGTTTCCATCTAGTCTTGACATCTCGCATATCGTATTTGAATTTTTCCGGCCTCGAGCAAAATTGTGAAAAAATTTTGTGTTTTAATCTTTATTCTTTAACCAGACCACACGACTCTTCATACTCCATTTTTCTTCCCTCTCTACCTGCAATTTCTTCTTTGACGCTTCCAATTGGATTATTATTTGTCTAGCCTCGACCGACTCATAACCTCCTCCTTCCAATGCTTCTAATATCTCCAATTCTTCCTCTCATTTGAGCTCCAAATCATCTCTAATATTCTTCCGAGTTTCCCATAACATGGTAGCCTTTTTAACCTCCTTCAAGTTTGATGAAAATTGTTGGGCCACTCAGATACCAGAGTCCACAAAGAAGGGAGACAAAGTTTCCTTCACCAGTTGCATACAACTTGATTCATTTAACCATGCAATATTGAATTTAAATGGGATATCGGGTTTTCAATTTCTGCCATGAATCTCCAAGAAGACCAAAAAATGATCGAACTCTCCTTCATTCCCTATCTACTACCAGAAAAGAGCAATATTGTTCGTCAAATTTTTGGCCAGGAGAAATCAATCTAGTATTTTTGTTACCCATGCATTTCCCACTCTTATTCCTTGACATTGGTTTAAGTTCCATTGTGTCTACATCAATAACATGTTCTCCCATCAGTTTTCTAGAAAAAAATGTGCCAACGGATCCGGCATGGCTTGAGGCCCCCATTTTTCTGAAGCCCCCAAAGAAAAATTGATATCCCCCTCGATAATAAGCTTCTCTTCTTTCATTAAGGATTTTTCTAAAAGGTTGTTCCAAAATGGGGCTTGGTCTTGGCAAGTCCCATAAATATTAACAATTGTAATTTCATAGCATATCTCAACACAATAAATATTCACTCCAAGGAGAAATTAAGAACCCCATGAACTAAGAACCTGAATGGATCTCAGGTTAAAATCTATAACTAACCCACCTGATCGCCCCCTCACATCAACAACAAAAAAGAACCAACTAGGGAACATTCTGGCCAATATTCATATTATTATTTCACCAGGTGCCAGAGTTTCTTAAAGCATAATTACATCTAGAGAAGTAGACAATATCAACCGCTTCAGAGCTAGCCTTTTATGATTTCTATCTAAACATCTGCAGTTGAAGGAGATAAATATCATTGGGAAACCTCTATAAGGGCTTGTGTTGCTCTAAGCACCCCTTCGAGGGATTTTTTTTTGCCTTCAGTAATGTCTAGATGAGCCTTTTATTGGGAAATAGACAACTTATATTTCCTTCTTTTGGATTTACCAGGGAGAGGAAAATTCAGAAGAGGGTCGATGCCTCCCTTTCCAGACATGAAATAACCCTTGGGGAGTCCACGTCTTAGGTTATAATGGGAATCAATCGATGGTGTAAGGTTTGACTTGACCAAAGGTGGGGATGGAGAACAGGTAGGTGATGTAGCCATAACAATGCTGTCAAGGGCTTCAAGAAGTGACCCTAAAGGGGTGGAAAGACAAGAAAAATAAAATGACTTGGAATGACCATGCCTCGAAATGATTTCATAATCAACATACGAATGAGATATGGAGCAGAGAGTGGGGAGGTTGTGGATTGTTGGATTGAACCCCGTGATCTTCCAATTGAGCTTCTTGAATGTCTGCCATGCCTTTATCCCCTTCTTCTGAGGAAGCAACAAATATTTCCATCTACTTCTAAGGCCCATCTTTAACTTCCTACCTGAGGGGGTTCCTTGTTTATTTTTCCACTTTACTCCCCTATCTCCCTACCAATTTACCTTGTGATTTATAACTTGGAAGCTTTCGTCCCTTCACCACCAAAGTACAATATTGAATTAAATGTCCTAAGACATGACACCAATGGCATCTAAAAGGAAATACTTCATAGGCAATAAGCTGAGTGAAACTGAAACCTCTGAACTTAAAATTCATCTCTCCATACAAAGCCTCTCGAGGATCTAGCTTGACTAATATCCTGGTTACTTTCCTTGTTTTTTACAACTTAAAATACATATTTGCTTCAAGGAATTCCCCCCATTTGTTGCCAATTACCTGGAAAACATCAAGAGTCCACATTTGTGGGGGAATACTGGGAAGCTTGACCCAAACCGACATGATCTCCATACGTTCCTGATGCGCATTGAATAGAGGATTCCATCTTTTCAGTAGAACCAAGGCTGAATCAATGTTCCAGTTCTGACCCAAAACCCAGGAAGTCATTTATGCTAACTCAAATTGTGACATGAACCACCCCCTCATCGTCGAAACCACTTCTACCTTTTGGGTCAGTGTATTCCCCCGAGTCTTCTCCACCCATTTAGATAATTCTTCTACTTTGAAGGAGCACCCAATTGCCCTTCCTACTACTAGCCGTCCCCGAGAATCCATCTCCATAGATGAAATGTTGAGCCTTATTTCTATGAAGCATGGCAACAACTGTGTTTTCGTGGTCGTAGACATATTCTCTAAGATGGCCACTTTGGAGGCTTGCAAGAAGAATATCACAACAAAAGCCAATGCCAAACTCTTATTTGAATGAATATGGGTACACGGGATCCCATAGTCCATGATCTCAGATCGAGACAACGAGTTCCTAAGTACATTATGGTCAAGCCTCTAGTCATTGTTGGATACCAAGCTCACTAAGTCCACGACCTTCACTAAGCTCACTAAGCTCACTAGGTAATTATTGGATACCATGCTCACTAAGCCTCTAGTCATTTTTGGATACCATAATAGAGTTTATGCTATTATAAATCCAGTGTTGTTAAGATTATTTTTGAAGGTTCGTCTCTTGGAACAACAATTTGGTTATATCGAATATCAACATATTTCAAGAAATTTAAACACATTGGCTTATGCATTAGCTAATTGAGTTTTAAATAGACATCTGCAACATCAACAAAGCAAATCAAAACAACATTCAATCCATGTCTAACAAGATACTCAGAGAACAAAAGTAGTAATATCATTAGGATAGATAAGTTTGTGCTCAAAAATATTACAGCGTTTGTGATCATAGGTTCAAACACCTTATGATCTAAAAGATACTGATACAAAAAACAAAATGTCGATCTACATTGACCATCATCTATCCATGATGATGGTCATGATAACAAGCTATAACACACACCACCTTGTGTAGAAATATCCTGAGTGGACCTAGAGCACCAGTCACGTGTCTCTGGAGCTTGAGAGGGATATCATCAATCCCTGTCCCAGTAATATAAATGGTCAACCTCTCAAGGTCGTGCTCCATCTCTGCCAGGATCTCTATTGCATCATCCTGTGGAGGTGCTACGGGTTGTGCCTCTCACCTGTCAAAGCGACAAAGCATTGTTGGTCGTGTCAAACCAACATCTGCATTTAAATTTTTTATCAGTATTAGATGAAAAAAATCAAATAAAAATCAGATTAAAAAATTCAAAATGATTCACTAACATGTCTCATCCCATTGTGCCCCTGGTGGCAAGGATGTTTCAGGATCACCTCTATAGTCCATTCCCGCATAAGGAAAATCTTCAATAGTGAAGATCTGGTCCCTAAGCCACATGAAATAAGCCAAAGTGAACCGAACCACTGAACCACCCTCGCCACCATGGTGAGCCATTAGTGCTACCCATCGCACCATATGAGGTTCCTGAGGACTTCCAGGATCCACTAGAATCAGTTGAGGAGCAAGGAGTGGGATTCTCTCTAGAGAAAATGAGATAAGAATGGCACCGTATGCGAAGTTTTTCAACTTCCCATTTTTTTCTCCAGTCAGTTGGCCTTCATATTGGCCAATACCCCTTCACTCCAATTGAATATTTTCCCTCTGAAACACTCAACTGCAATTTTCATTGGTGCTTTGGTAGCCACATGAGGAGCTGCACTCCCGCCTAACCCAGTCACTGTGAAAGCTATGATATTAAGTCCCAGTCACAAGATGGTTTTGATGTCTATGCAATCGTCCTTTAAATCTGAATTATTGTTATAGTACCGATCCTTGTAGCTAGCAGTGGGAAGACCTCCTTGTCTAGTCCCGAATAAGTAAATATTTCTCCCTTTCCGTGGTAATCCGATAAGGAAGTATATTTCTTCCGGCTCAATGTCAAGCTAGTGGTCACCGATTATGAAACATTGATCTTGCACGTCCCATGCATTCACAAGCCAAGTCATCAACTCAACTTGTGCCTTCATGCCCTGAATTGCCTAGAACTTGTACAGCCCACAATTTTTTAATATACGCATGGTTGTTGGATCACCCATGGCTTCGTAATCCACGAGCTCATGTTCTTGTTCTTGCCATTCCAACATGATTAAAAGGCCTACAAATCAACAAATTAAACAATTAAAATCAGTTGGAGGAAACTTGAACCATTTTTTATGAACAAATATAAGTTTTTAAAAATCTCACAGGGCCTGTACAAGTTCTGTGTGCAGACAGTGTGTTTGTTCGCACGGGCTCCAGACAGAACCCGCGGCGGCCCGACAATTTTTATTTTAAAAAAATCTTCGGGGTGCGCGGTTTTCAAACGGAGAAACCACGCACCCCCAAGGGCAGATTTTGAAACATATTTTTCTCCTAAAAAATTCCATGAAAGCTTGAAATAAGAAATGAAATGGATGAAAACATAGACAGGGATGATGTGGATTACCTGGTTCTGATGGTTCGTGAAATGAACGGTCGATTCTTCTGATATCAGCTTCGGAAGTTTTTGGTCAAAAGCTCTCTATGCACTATTCAGAAAATAAAAGAAAAGAAAAAGGTGAAAATGACTTATTTTAACTCCTTTTTTATAGTTTTTAATGAACAAAATATTATTATTTTATTTATTTTTACTTTTAAAAGGTCAAATCTAAATATTTTTACTTTTTGAAAGTAGATATTTGTAATCATTTGAGTTTTTGTGCAGGATACAAGATTTTGGTGAAAAGAATTATTTTTACATCGAGTACACGTTTATCACTTTTTCGAGCTCTGTAAAAATACGAAAAAGCGAAACCATGCAGTCCTCTTTTAGGCCCTTTTCAGACTCTCGAAACATGAAAATATTGTCGAGTACTTGACTATTTGAACTCGTTAAAGTAAATGAATAGTCATCCATTCAGTATAATTTTACCCCTTTTCCGGACTGAACTGGACTAATTATGAAAAAGGTATACGTTGACTAATCATGGTCAATAGAGTTCTCTCCTGCATTATTTTATATTTTTTCGGACTTGAGAGACTAAAATTACGAAAAATAAAAAACCATCGAGTTTACTTATGTTTTTATTTTGACTCCCTAAAACTGAAAAATGCTGAGTTATTCCTGTTAGGGTCCTATAAATATAGGATTAATAATTTTGAATTGACTCTGTTAAAATCTTGAAATATTGCACATACCTTTGCTTTCTGCAAATGTATTCCCAAATTAAAAATGAAAAGAGGGTATGTCCTAAAAGAACAATCAAAGGACAAAAAGAAACAAAGATCAAAAGAATATTAAATATGAACCCCATCAAAAATAGATCATGAAAGTGTTGCAAGTTTAAATGCCACTACTTTAGTTTACTTTTGCAAATAAGATTGTGTGCAGCTTGTCCTAAATGCCACAATCCATGAGAGTCAATTAGCTTAAACTTGACCTCTCATGCTTTAAATTTCATGTTGTTAGATAAAGAATAAAGATCTGTCAAACAGTTTAAACTTGAAAAATCAATATATAGTTAGAGAATAAATGAGGAGCTCAACAGTTTAATCTGAGCCCTCGAATGAAATAAGGTTAAACTTAGATAGATTTATGTTTTTGAATGAGAAATGGATTTAGGGTTGCAAGCTTAAATGCACCCATGCAAATGAAGTAAAAAATTTTAGAATAATTATGGGTAGGTAGAAAGCAGTTGTGAAAAGCATGTAATAAAGAAAAATCGGGCAAAATTACTAATTTCCCCTCCCCCACAATGATCCAGTATTCAAAACATTTAGTTAAAGAGGCTCAGAGCATTTCTCTGACTTCTATTGGGACTGGACCCAAGGCTCATAACTAATTGGTTAAAAATATTGAATTCCCTACATAAAACCCATTTCATCAACATATTCAACCTTTTTCCAAATTATAATCCCTTTTCCTAAGTTAAACACATTTTTTCTTAGTAAAAGTAAAAACTCTACCTAACTAATTTCATTCTCATTAAAAAACACTCAAAAAACCCATAAAATGCATTTTATCCTAAGTTTAAGTGTGAAAAACAAAAAATGAGACAAGCTATGCTTATTTGTCTATATTTACACTTTACTTAGTGTTAAATTATGTATTTTATTCATTTCATACATTACACCTTTATTTCATATTAATTTCTAACTTATATTATTAATTCCCTAAACTATATCTTTCTGTATATTATTAAACCCTTTATATTTTAAATAACCTAAAAAATCCACTATTTTAAAGTTTTAACCTATGTTAAATATCCCACGCGATGAAATAATCCTGCCCATTATCCCATAGGTTTAAATATATAAAAAATATAAAATATATCCCACCCCCCTATGGTATTAAACACTTGTCAAAGGTTTATTATACCATATAATATTAAAACCCGCACCAATATATCGGTTGAAACATTTGGTAAATATTTTAATTAAAACATATATAACCATTACACCCCCCCCCCATATCGTATAACCCAAGGTTTTAACTTAATAAATATTTATTTATAAAGTTAAAAACTACACCGTCGCATTGATAAACCCCGGCCCCACTCCAAATCCCGAGCAACTTTCAAATCAAATCTCGACCATTCGCAATCGAACTCCTAGATTTAATGAACGAAATCCCATATCGCATTTTTAGTTGTGTGACTAAAATACATTTCATTTTCACGCGAAATATATTGTTTCAACCTTTCTCTCTCCTCCACTTGGCTCATTTTGATTAGATCGCATCCGATCCAACTGAAACCACTTACAACTCAAAACGAACGTGATAACCACTCGTGGTTTTTCTCCTTTGAAGCTTGAAAATCGCCCCATCGCCCGATGTGACTACCATTTAATGTCGATTCTGTTTAAGCCATAAAAACCCATATGCACCAGTAAAGCCCTTTTTTTCATTTTCAGTGCGTTTATCCATCCTGACTGAAGAAACAAATCTCCTGGTACAATGTTTTACGCCCAGAGAACCTGCAAAAGCCACCATAGTTGTTGTCAAAGACTACCGGAAGCTACAGTTCGACTTCCAAAAACCTTCAAAGCCATCAGAAACATCTGAGACCTCGAAACCTAGTTAAAAACCAAAATCCCTGCACAAGTAGGTATTCTTCAGAAAAAAACAACCTTTTATCATTTTGAAAGGAGTTTTCTGAAGGAATTAAGCCTAATAAAGCCCTTTTATCCACAGAAAATACTTATATATAACTTCAAAGAAAGTATTTGATGAAAAACCCTGATGAAACCCCAATTTCGAATACTATAACTTGTTTAAATCAAAATTGAAGAATTTTTAAGCCCTTTTACAGATCTTAGGAACCTCTGAATAATTTGAAACCCTTTGCAGATAATCAAAACCCATCTCTACCCTTATTCCCACACCTCTATGAAATTGCGAGAAACCCTTGCTATGGCTATAATTCCTTTCACTGTATCCCCTGTTCCCTAAAGTCATTATTGGTTCCCTTCAAACAAGGGTTTTATTAACATATTGTTTGATTGTTGCAGATTATTACCAGAATATGAAATTGGGCCAACAATTTCAATACTAGTTGACAAACTTGTTAGTTCCAAATTCTCAGATTTTATTCAAAAGCTTCATTCAAAAAAAAAAATTTATACAAAGAATGAATTAAATCAAAGTCAGAGAGTAATGAAATTTCATAGTGAATGGTAAAAGTGAAATAAGAATTCACAGTGACAATGAAAACAAAACAGTCAAAGAGCATCTGAGTTAAAGTGTATAAGATAAAAGTTAGAGTGAAAATCAAATCAGTTAAAACAGAAGCAGTAAATGGTAAATAGAGATGAAAATATTTTCACCAACAACAATGAAGTTATCCAAAGTGAAAGTAAAAACAATTAAAACAATTAAAATAACAGTAAGGTTAAAAGATGAAAACAGAGCATGAAGGGACATTTTTGCATAAATTTCTTGTTTAAGTCATAGTTTTGCAGAAACTATTGTGTCCAATCCAAGATGAATTTTTCAAAAATAGAGATACATGCATATTAGAATATTTATGTTCCTAACATGCTAATATACAAAAACTTATCTCATTTTATGTACAGGTATTACAAAATTAGAGATACATGCACATCTTTACAGCCTATTTTTCAAACTATGCAAAGTTATGTTTTACACATATTTTTGCAGAGCATATGGTTAACAGCTGGAAGTGAATTTTTGGAAACTGAGAGAGGTTTATCTTAGTAACATATTTATCTACAAAACCCTCTTTCAATTTTTACATATCTATTTCTTATTGATATATAAAAAGGTATCATTGGACCCCAATTTTGCAAAATTTATGGAGCAAAAAGCACAAACGAAGGAGACAGTTAATGACTTGGAAGCCTCATCATCAACTAAGAGTTGATATCAAATTCGAATTATCTTCTTTGTCACCATGAATTGATAAGTATAGTGCCAAATATATTCATTAGTTTTGAGTGTCCTTTTATTAAGTTCTATTTATGTAAAACAGTTTGAGATATTTGTAAACCAATCTTGATATTTTTTCAAGATATTTTAGTTTAGAATTTGTATAGATACTTCACTATTTGAAGCATTATTGTGGAATAAATTGCTGAATATTTCTATAATAATTTTTTATTGGACTTGAAGGCTTTTGTGTTTCAAATATCAAGTAGTAGACTGGATCAGATCAACTAGCATCATATTTCAGGATCCATGTGATGAGCTATTGAAATGAAGTATTTTCTTCTTGTCATTGTTATTTGCCTTTGTTACATGCATCCATTATGTTTTCCAAATTTGAATGAATAAACAGGAGTATTACTTTAGGATTTGTTAAAATCACCCTGTCTTTACTATTTATCATTTCTATGTTTTCTGTTGATCTCCAGAGTAGGGAACCCTTAATTTCTCTCTCTTTCATTTGACCTTTGCCTACTACTTCTCTTTTCTGGATTAAAGAACCCATAATTGCTCTTTATCCCGATAATATCACCTCACCAAACATCCTTCCAAGATATTCATGAATTATCTATTTAGCCCTGAAAACATTTGACTTTTTGACCTTGATCCTAGTTATGTCTGCTTGACTTTTGACTCCTTAGCCAAATGGACAATCAGATTTCCCACTATCCATCTCATTAAGTGATTTTTCCCACCAAACCAAACCAATCATAACTAGCCTAATATCTTATAATCAAAACAAATTTAAATCTTACAAAGAGAGCCCTCTCTGAACCCTAGGAAGGCTAGATCCTAGAGTTTAAAAGTATGTTTGTGGTTACCTCGGTGAGTTCTTTCTTTAACCTTAAGAAATTACTGAGTGATAACATAATGGAGACTCCACTGGGGAAGAACATATTCTTCATAAAGATTATACAAGGATCAGATCTGATCCATGATGGTGGACATTGATCAGACACACAAAGGTTAAAATCATCCACCTAGCGACTCCAAATAAATTTTAAAAATCAAATCTAAGATTCCACTGGTAGAAGGATCTAGCTTGGTTGTATAGATATAGTGGCCCTTCTTTATGACTGATTTACAAGATGAACTCAATAATACAACACAGGTATGCTCCCATGAGCAGAGATAACATGTTCAAGATTGCAACAAGAAACAGTGAAGGAGACATCCTGAAACATCATCCTTGATCCTAGTTGGAAAATAATCACCTAAACTAGGTGGGGCCCACACAGGCTATTTTTAGGTGCATGTCTATTTTTAGACATGGTGAGAATATTCTATATGTAGCAAGAGGCTATTTGTAGCTGGTTTTTCAAATGTGAAAAATAGATGAAATTCTATTTTTAGAAATTGGGCAAAGTTTATTTATAGATTTTCAATCTAAAAATAGATGCATGTCGATTATTATTAGCTCTTAATAATAATCAGACACTAAACAACATCTTCTTCTCTTGGAGCACTTTATTTCAGTGAACAGATTTGTAAAGTCAGTGGGTTGAAGGAATTACGCAATTCCTAAGGGTTTACTGGAGTTCATTTATGGAGGACTCAGATAGAACTTAAGTGGAAAAGTTATGATAGAGTTGGAAGAGTAGTTTATGGAGTTGTATTTAGTTTAACTCAGTTAGACTCAGTTGAGCTAGTTGTATCTAGTCTAACTGAATGATACACTAGTGAGAGTGGAGTGAATTAATTAGTAAATTAATTCACAAATAATAACTCATTAATCAACTGAACAATACAACAGTTAACTATAGTGCATGTCAGATCCAGTGGAGACCCAGTGGAGATATAGGTGAAAGGGAAAGATGTACTATCCATTGTGACTACTAGTGATGCATGGATTGCATCTACATATACATTAGAGTTTCCAATGATAAAAACGCAGTCAAGGAGAGCGGGATTACATCGAATTGGTCTTGGTAATCAGCTTGGATTGTGCAGTGGAGGTAGGCTATCAGGAGGGTAGAAATCAATGCATGGATTTGCAAATTTCATCTTGTTAGTGGGTGACAATTGTATTGTACTGAGAGCTTGATGTACTAACCTTTGTATGAGATTGTTACATGATCTCTATGATATACATAATATGATAGTTGGGGTTTTTAGCTTCAGGCTTTCTCGTTAAACAACTGTGTTATGTGTGTTTTTATTGCTTCATGTGTTTCGCAATTGTCGATTAAATTTCCGCAAGAATTATAGTGGAAGGATTCTGTATTTAGCAAGAAGATAAATATTGTTAGATCAGAAGAGTCTGGATACATACATGCATATTGTATATAATTTCTACATCACATACCTGGATTTCCACACAAACTACCAAAGGTAAATTGGGATAAAAATCTTCCTATGTTTCAAGATGAGAATATTGATGATCCTTTGTTACATCTCATTAAATTTCATATACACTCATGGAGATTGAAGGGTGATTGGCATGAGGATTTCCTCATGAAGCTATTCATGGCAACCTTAGAAGGACAAGCAAGGGAATGGTATGAAGCTCTCAAACTTGCTTGTTTATTTTCTTTAAAGGATTTTCACAAAATATTTTATGAGCATTACAAAGAAGATTTTCCATATTTATCATTAGCTGAAAATTGTTGTGATCAAGCTGAATATATCATAAATTACCTTAAAAATATTAATGAAGATTCAGGAAATTGGCATCCTGAAGATTTATTAGTAGCAGCCCATAACTTTCATTCTCAATTTAAGTGTCATGATAATCAAGAGAAGTTAATCAAAGATGAAATAGATCAGGAGATGAATCAAGATCCACAAAACCCCTCTGTAGTAACAAATGATGTTTCAAATAATGTTTTGAATGAATTTAAAGAAAATATTCAACCTCGTGATCAGTTTTTACATAAGAGAAAAATCAATTGTTATTCAAATCTAAAAATTCAAAGATCCCCACCCCCTCCCCTCACCGAAGAAGAAATCAATTTTCTTCTAAACATGCAACCATCCTCAAAACATTTACATAATGAAGAAATCGTTTCTACTTATTCTAATGTTGATGTATGTACTAAAGTTTTTATCCATGAAGAGACAGAAGAACAGGTTGATGCTCATGTTGTTCTACCTTACCAAAAAGGCCCATTGCCTGATATTACTCCTATTGAGAAAAAAGTGACCTTCAAATAGAATGCAACCAATCTAATCAAGATATATTAGGATTGATGGAAAATAAATCTGCTGATATAACATGTATGATTGATGACATTCCTTCTTTTGAAGATTTTCCTAAGTATGATCAGTATGATGATAATTATGTTCTCCAAATTCAAGCTAACTTCACACAGCAATCACTAGCTAGTTTGTGGGATAAGGAAGTTCAATTTGAGCAGCTCAAATACAATGATCAGACAATACATATCAAATATGGGAGTGAAGAAGAAAGTTCTATACCATTATGCTCTAAATCATTTCAGTTTTTAAAGGAAGAACAACCCCTATAAATCTATGAAGTTCCATTAAAACCCATATATAAATTGCAGCAATCTTTCAAAAAATTTCATGATCAAATAGTCAATGTGATGAATGATAAATGCAATCAAAGTCTTTCTCCATTTATTGGTTATGAGCTTCAAGATAAAGATCATAAAATTTTCCTCAAACAAACATTTTCATCAGTAGAAATATCATCACAAAGCTTATCTGAAAATCTGAAATTATCTCATAACAATCATAGGTTGATTTTGTAAGGAAATAAAGTTAAAAATGAAAATTTAGTCTCATGACATGGAGGTCATCCAGAATAGATGTACATTTGTTTATATCAGTTAAACATCGGTGTATATATCTTGGAATATCCTTTTGAAAAGTTTCTAGAGTCAACAAAGGAAATCAATTATTTCCTTATCATCTCATTTGTTGACAAGTTTCTAATAGGTTGCAAAATTACAGTTTTGACAATCAACAAGCACATGCAATAAAATCTATCAAAGTATATAATGCTTGAATGGTTGCATTGGCTATTTCATTTTACCTAACCAGTAGTTGGACAGTTGATTAGAGTAAGTAGGTAGGATTTCAACTTATTTAAGTTTTCAGTTTTCAACTAGTTTTGAAATAATTCATTAAATATTTGAGGCCAAGGAAAAGGCCCTAATACATTGATGATTTAATAGTTTGGTTTGAAAGTTGTAGCACCTTTAAGTCTCAAATCAGATTTAATTTTGCAGAAAAGGGTGTAAATTTCAGTTCAAGAGTTTTATTCATAGAGATTTTATAACAAAGAAAATTCATGTTTGGGATTGGCCCAATGGATCAAACTACTAGTCGACGGTGTTCTTGACATCTCACAAGGAGATGCCATCTGCATGTGAAGCCGCTGTTAGGGTCCTATAAATATAGGATTCATAATTTTAAATTGACTCTGTTAAAATCTTGAAATATTGTACATATCTTTTCTTTCTGAAAATGTATTCCCAAATTAAAAAATGAAAAGAGGGTATGTCCTAAAATAAAAATCAAAGGAAGAAAAGAAACAAAGATCAAAAGAATATTAAACATGAACCCCATCAAAAATAGATCATGAAAGTGTTACAAGTTTAAATTCCACTACTTTAGTTTAATTTTTCAAATAAGATTGTGTGCAGCTTGTCCTAAATTCCACAATCCATGAGGGTCAAACAACTTAAACTTGACCTCTCATGCTTTAAATTTCATGTTGTTAGATAGAGAATAAATATCTGTCAAAAATTTTAAACTGGACAAATTAGTAGATAGTTAGAGAATAAATGAGGAGCTCAACAGTTTAATCTGAGCTCTCGAATGAAATAAGGCTAGACTTAGATGGATTTATGCTTTTGAAAGAAAAATGGATTTAGGGTTGCAAGCTTAAATGCACCCATGCAAATGAAGTAAAAAATGTTAGAATAATGATGGGTAGGTAGAAGCAGTTGTGAAAGGCATGTAATAAAGCATCATCAGGAAAAATTACTATTTTCCCCTCCCCCACAATGATCCAGTATTCAAAACCTTCAGTTAAAGAGGCTCAGAGAATTTCTCTGACTTCTGTTGGGACCGGACCCAAGGCTCAATAACTGATTGGTTAAAAATATTGAATTCCCTACATAAAACCCATTTCATTAGCATATTCACCCTTTTTCCAAATTATAATCCCTTTTCCTAAGTAAAACACATTTTTTCTTAGTAAAAGTAAAAACTCTACTTAACTAATTTCATTTTCATTCAAAAACACTCAAAAAACCCATAAAATGCATTTTATCCTAAGTTTAAGTGTGAAAAACAAAAAATGAGACAAGCTATGCTTATTTGTCTTTTACACTTTACTTAGTGTTAAATTATGTATTTTATTCATTTCATACATTACACCTTTATTTCATATTAATTTCTAACTTATATTATTAATTCTCTAAACTATACCTTTCGTGTATATTATTAAACCCTTTATATTTTAAATAACCCAAAAAACCCACTATTTTAAAGTTTTAACCTATGTTAAATATCCCATGTGATGAAATAATCCTGCCCATTGTCCCATAGGTTTAAATATATAAAAAAATATAAATATATCTCGCCCCCCTATGGTTCTTAAACACTTGTCAAAGGTTTATTATACCATATAATATTAAAACCCGCACCAATATATCGGTTGAAACATTTGGTAAATGTTTTAATTAAAACATATATAAACATTACCCCCCCGCCTATCGTATAACCCAAGGTTTTAACTTAATAAATATTTATTTATAAAGTTAAAAACTACACCGTCGCATTGCTAAACCCTGGCACCGCTCCAAATCCCGAGCAGCTTTCAAATCAAATCTCGACCACTCGTAATCGAACTCCCAGATCTAACGAACGAAATCCCATATCGCATTTTTAGTTGTGCGACTAAAATACATTTCATTTTCACGTGAAATAGGTTGTTTAAGACTTTTCTCTCTCCTCCACTTGGCTCGTTTTGATTGGATCACATCCAATCCAACTGAAACCACTTACCAGTCAAAACGAATGCAATAACCAGTCATGTTTTTTCTCCTTTGAAGCCCAAAAACCGCCCATCGCCAGATGTGACTGCCATATAATGTCGATTATGTTTAAGCCGTAAAACCCCATATGCACCAGTAAAGCCCTTTTTTGCATTTTGAGTGCGTTTATCCATCCCGAATGAAGAAACAAAGCTCCTGGTACTGTGTTTTACACCCAGAGAACCTGCAAAAGCCACCATAGTTGTTGTCAAAGACTGCTGGAAGCTACAGTTTGACTTCCATAAACCTTCAAAGCCATCAGAAACATATGAGACCTCGAAACCCAGTTAAAAACCAAAATACCTACACAAACAGGTATTCTTCACAAAAAATGACCTGTTTATCATTTTGAAAGGAGTTTTCTGAAGGAATTAAGTCTAATAAAGCCATTTTTGTTGGAAATGTTGTCATTGATGGCAAAGGAGATGAAAAAGGAGGAGCACCTGAAGCATCAATGAAAGAAGTAGCAGAGGCAGCAAAGAGAGCAGCAGATGTAGAGAAGGTCGAGCAGCAAAGGCAAAGGCAGAGGCAACAAATACAGAGGAAGAGATGAAACGTTCATGCAGTAGAGACAGAGGTCGAGCAACAGAGGCAGAAAGGCAGAGGAAGAGGCAGAGTCGTTACAAGACCAAACTTTATTGAAAAGGAACCCGAGAGGTTTTATATATATTGGTGCTGGACTTATGTCAAAGTCCAAGACTTCATATAATGTTGACTGAAGATCTTGTACATACAATGCGAGACCCCCCTACATAAATTCTGAGAATCACTACCCCAGCTGGAAGACACACTAAAGACTGAAGTGGCAAAGTACACACACACACAGATATATATATATATATATATATATATATGCAGCACTTTATATAAGTATAGCGCATTTTAAACAAAGAGCAAAGTATATATATATATATATATATATATATATATGCGCAATGCACTATATACGAAGTACCATAAGGTGGGACCCCTCTACAGAAAATTCCGAGAATCATTACCCACCTGGAGGATACATTAAAGCGGAAGTAGACGCCTATATATATGCAGCGCCTTATTTATGTTGCGCCTTATACACAAAGGTCCAAGGCACACACACACACACATATATATATATATATGGAGTGGTTTATACACAAAGGACCAGGACTACAATACAAAGTATATATATATATATATATATATATATATATATATATATATATATATATATATAGCGCGAGATCTAAAGAACCTAAGTTTCTATCAAAAGGCAAAGTACCATATGGTGGGACCCTCATCAATCGCATCCGAAAAAGGTTGGCAACGGATCATATGAACAGAAAGTTGTGATTGCGATTGAAGCCCAGACCCGATGGGCGTATAAACTGTGATTAATATGTGCTTAAATTCTGGCCTAATCGCATCGGAGCATCGGATCATGCAACTAAAAGTTGCGATTGCGATTAATCGCAATCGGAGTAATCGCATCGCATCGGATCAGAGTAATCACATCGGAGAAACTTGGCTGTGGAACATGTAAACAAAAATTGCGATTGCGATTGATTTCCAGACCCGATGGGCGTATAAACTGTGATTAATATGTGCTTGAATTCCGGCCTAATCGCATCGGAGCATCAAAGCATAGGAATATCGGAGCATGCAACTAAAAGTTGCGATTGCGATTAATCACAATTGGAGTAATCACATCGCATCGGAGAAACTTGGCCGTGGAACATGTAAACAAAAATTGTGATTGCGATTGACTTCCGGACCCGATGGGCATATAAACTGTAATTCATACATGTTTAAGTTCCGACATTAAAATATGCCATCGCATCGGAAATAAGCAAAACGTCGGAGCTCTATATTAAAATATTGCGATTGCGATGAAGTTTTGGACCCGATGGGCTTCTAAATTGTGATTCATACATGCTTAAGTTCCAACATCAAAGTAGGTCATCGCATCAGCATTTCAAGGTGAATAGTGACTAATCGCATTGGATAAGGAGTGATACATCGCATCGCAAGTTCGGCAAAGTGAGCCCATAAGGGAATTTTATGTATTAACATGACCTCTTAGCATTATATCGCCGGAATTTACATAAGTTAGATAACACGGTAGTGAATATATTTAAAAACGCCTTATTATAATTATGCTGAGAGTTGAAATTGTGTTATACATAAAAGGCACTGTTACAGATACATAGCAGTTACACCACAACAGTGCACATATTAAAACGCCTTATTATTATTGTGCTGAGAATCAATTAGCATGATATAAAAAGCACAGTTACATATTTATGGAATATGGTTGTTACCCTGCGACAGTGAACAAGGAAACAAACAGAGCTGAAAGGGATAAAGACACAGTCAAAGAAAAGACAAATGCGGAGCGAGCCAAGAGGTTGAATGAGTGAGCTGGAGTTTGCATTGTAATTGAATGTAAATGATTTTAATTCATATTGTTGTGATGCATTGGCAAGTCTCCGGAAGAGAACAAATATCCCACTGTAACGTTAAATTGGTACCTACAGTTATATTTTTGAGTGAGCTGGAAAAGAAATGAGAAGGCAGAAGACTAAGGGGTATGACCATATATTTCAAAATTCCTTGAGGAATAAAGACAATCATAAGAAAATCTCTATAAGTAATATCATCTTGATATGAATAGCGAGGTGAGAGAGAGTGAGAAGAGAGAATGCAGAGTTTGGAAAATTGAGGCAGGGAAGATAAGGAAGAGAGAAACAAAAAGAGATGCTACAGAACAGAGCTGATATCTGAGGTAAATCAGAAAACATTTCTTTTGATAAATTCAGGAAGTTGGAGCTTCCCTATCAAGTTGAAGCTTGATAGCTATCATTTGTAGCTGACTGAGGTTGGATCCTCCTGTAGGTTGGTGCCTGCAGAAAATTGAAGGGAGTTGGATCTTCCTTGCAAGTTGTAGCTTGCAGAATTGAGGTTAGAGCCTCCTATAGGTTGGTGCTTGCAGAAAACAGTGGTGAGAGGGATTCGGAGCTTGCCTTTGCATCACAACAATAATAAGATGTGGTTTTCTCCCTTTATGGGTTTCCACTTATATATGTTGTCTCTATCTGTGTTTCCTGTGTGCTAAGAGGACTTACCAAATATGCTTAATGTTTTTTTCTCTCATAACAAGGTTGATATCACATTAATTTAATACTTGCTACAACTTATTAAGATTGTTAATATATTAAGTTTGGTTATAAAAATAAGTTGTAAATAAGCTGATGAAAATGTTAAAAAGCTCATGTATGTGTTAAACTAATTCAACCCCCCCCCCCCTCCCCCCTCTCAGTTTAACTAAGAATTCAACAATTGGTATCAAAGCCAGGTTCCTTTTATACCAGTTTAACCACTGAAAGGAGATCCTAGGCCTCCAAGATGGCTAGTCAAGAAGGAAGCTCAACCAATAAAGCCCCTTTCTTCACTGGTACTAATTATGATTTCTGGAAAATCAAAATGAGGACATACATAATGTCTCTAGGAATATAATTCTAGGCTGCTGTGGAATTAGGATATGCCCCAAAGGCAACTGACTCAGAGAAATAATCCAAACAAGATTTTGTAGCTAACGCAAAAGCCATGAATGCCATCTTAAATGGATTGTGTGAAGCAGAATTTATCAAAGTAATGCACAAAGACACTACCAAAGAGATGTGGGATACTCTAGATAACATCCATGAGGGAGATAAAAAGGTAAAGACTACCAAACTTCAAGTATATAGAGCCCATTTTGAAAATTTAAAAATGAATGATGATGAAGATATTGGCAGCTTCTTCTTAAAAGTTGCAGAAATTGTAAACAATATGAAAGCTCTTGGAGAGACCATACCAGAAGGTATAATTGTGCAAAATATTCTTAGATCTCTTCCATCCAGGTTTAATCCCAAGGTGTCTGCAATAGAAGAAACAGTTGATTGAGAGACCTTGACCATGAACCAGCTACTTGGAAATATAACAGCATATGAGATGAGGCTTCCACAGAAGAAGCCAAGTACAAGGGAAGCAGCCTTTAAAACAAAAAAGAAGAAAGAAGAAGAGGAAGACATATGCTCTTGCTCGGATGAAGAAGAGGCAAAATTTGTCAATAAATTGGATAGAGGCTCAGGTAAATACAAAGGTAAACTTCCTTTCAAATGATTTAACTCTGGAAGAGTTGGACACTATGTTGCTAAGTGTCCTCATAAGAAAGTAAGGAATCAGGCTCAAGAGTCAGAGAAAAATACATCAAAGAACTGGCAGAAAGGAAAGAAGTTTAGTAGAAAATCCTTCTATGCTCAACAAGACAGCAGTACATCTGAATACTCAGATGAACCCTCAAGTGAAGAAGGAACCTCTAAATTTTTATTGATGGCCATAAAAGAACTTGAAGGACTCCTGCTAGAAGATGGTGAAGTCGACCTTGAAGGGAAGCTAAGAAGTGCTCTGGAGGAGATTGACAGACTCAAACTGAAGTGCAGAAAACAAAAGGACATTATCCTCAAGTATGTAAGAGAAGAAAAAAATTCAGAAGTCCTCATACAACTGAAGGTAGAGCTTGAAGAAGCCAAGAAGATAGAAGACGTGTTACTTCAACAAATCAAGGATAAAACTCGAAAACAAGAGAAGCTGGAAGAAGAAGTTGTATGTCTAAGGAGGAAATTAGAAAATGCTCAGAGGAAAATGTCTACAAATTCCTCTCAAACAACAAGCTCTAGTAAGTTGAACGAAATTCTAGATGCTCAAAGATCTCCTATGATAAAAACTGGAATAGGCTATGAAGCAGAATCAAGTAAAAGCAAAGAAAAGGAAAACAGAGAGATTATTTTTGTAAAAGCAAAGAAGAATGATGAAGCAGCTCAAACAATTCCTACAAAAGAAGAAACCTGTAATGAGGAAGACAGAGATCAGAAGAAACCTCTAGTAGCAAAGAATGTAATAAAAACTAAGACCCTTGGGTATGTCAAATTTGGAAACCATCAAAGGAGATTCTTCCCTCTTATGAAGAATGCCACATGTTATGTCTGCCACAAGCTGGGACACATTGCTGCATATTGTCGTACAAGGAGGAGTAATTCAAACCATCAAAAGATGCAAACAATGAAGAGACTGTCTCAAGCAAACAAATGGAAAATACAACCTTACATCAGGTATGCAACCAGTTTCTATGGTTACTATTTTTATTGTAAGGAATTTGGCCATAAAATCATTGAGTGTAGAAAGTATGGACAAATATTGATGTTTAACACCTCAAGGAGCTTTATGAATCAAAGAAATTTTTTTCATACTCATAATTCTGCAAAAATTATGATCAAATGTTGTGTATGCAATCAAGTTGGACATATACCTTCCAAATGTCCTCTAAGAAGATGTAGTTCATCACCTCACAAAAGATACCAAACAAAAGGGTGCCTCCAGTGGATAAAGAAGGTGAATAAATGTGACTTGGCTCTAACTGCTCAAGACCTGAAAAGCCAGTGGTATTTGGATAGTGGCTGCTCAAAACACATGACTGGAGACAGAAGCAATTTTATAACTCCTTGTTGAGGAGGTAAATCCCCTCTGCGGACAGAGGCGATCCCTACTAGCCCAGCAGGGGTCTAGCAACAATCAAAAATGTTACAGTGCAAGTTCCTAGTTACGGATAAAAGACCAAAGATGGAAGCCTACCTGGAATCCAATGCTATGATCCGTAGAAGAGAGCGTTCCCATTCCTCAGCCTCGGCAGATCACAATCCCTCCACGATCTCCGCAGATGGACACCTGCACACGCAAGAAACAACACGAATACAAGCCTAGAATCCAGAATACGTAACTATATATCAGTCAGAAAGGATATAACTCATATTAACATAATTGAAAACAGAGTGGAACCATAACCATAATCATTCATTAAATAACAATCGAAAGAGAGTACAACCAATGTTCTGACGTCGTGGTCTCCTTCGGACGGGTCCCCAGTCGTTCACGTCTCGCAAAGCTCGCCAGGGAAAGGGCAAACCTCTCGTGAGTCTCTCGACGATAGTCTCCTTACTTGAGTCGGCCTTTTGGGAAGAAAGAGGGCTCTTACAGCACAAAGGCTCTTGGGAATTTGGGAGATTCAAAGCTTAGGCACTTCAAGACTAGCTTGCCATGGCAATCAGCAAGCTTTTATAGATGGGGAAGGAGGGAGTTGGGATCCCTATTATTGTGGGATTGGCCCTATCATGAAGGAAGGTTCCATGAAAGGTGGCAAACCACTTCCCTTCCATAGAACTCCCGTAGCCAAACCTCCAACTCAAGATAGGCAATGGTTTCTGAGTTGGTTAGAACACAACTTCCGCAATCTTTATTTAAAAAAACACTCCTTAAATTGGCTGGCGCGACTGCTGCTCTGGGACAGAGCGCCAGTTGGCGCGGCCTCTTTGTAGGATTTTCCCCATTGCCGCGAGTGATGAACTGGCTGCCCGCGCCAATGCAAAAGGAGATGTTTTCATGGATTTTTGCAAGGAGATGTCTTTAGGGAAAATGAATCTCATGCTTAGAGGGATGCAATGATGATGGTTTCAAGGCATGACATTGCTCACAGGTCACATAATGGGTCCTCCATTGTGCGGGACGGGGAATGGTAGGGACGGTGACAAATTACTGTGTAACAGATGCCCCCTAAAGTATGAGGCCCGAGAGAGAGAGGGGTGAAATGCTTTACGAGAACATGTTCAACTGAAGCCCTGCCATCGAAAAACCTGTGTAGAAAAATACAACTGATATCTCAAGTACATGATGTATATGCGGTATGGGCGCAGCCAACAGAGTACACTATAATCCGGATCCAGGGTATGGGCGCAGCCATCCAGCAAAGATCAAAATAAATAGACTTAGGTATGGTCGCAGCCATCCAATCAGTGAGTCATGTACATAATGATCCACAATCGCAGCCTAGATTACAATAGACACAATCCAGGGTCTTGCGTTCCATCTCGACCCAAATAAAGTACAAGTTCAAGCATGCGAATATGTGAGCTGAAGTCGAACATGCAAGAACATCGTCTGATTACCAGCCAATGATGAGAGTTGTTAACAGATGCGAGAGGAACCACCAATGATGACAATGGCCCTCAAGGTACTACAGGTACAATCTACGGCATGTGAATCAATGAGCTAGCGTCGAACACCCGCAGAATCACTCGATCGGAGGCCAATGATGAAAACCCCACGTCGAATGCGACGAACCTGCCATTGAGGCATGCAGGCTCCAAGGTACCATAAAGGAGTCTCTAGACCAACTCCCTGGATAATGAGCTGAAGTCGACAGGAAGTGACCTTGATCGAAGGTGGGCCATAATGTTTCCCACATCATCGACACGAGACAGAGGAACATGATGTTTTGTTGTGAATCAAAACCATATGAGAATCAGAGGAAAGGTTGATATCTGCAGAGGTCAACTTCTCTTGAACATATAACAGCACTTAATAGTGGTTTTGGTAGTATTTGACATCAACGGATCAGAGGTCATGGTGACAAAGCAATGAGCAGAGGAGAGGTCAAAACGGATCACCCAAACCCATGGAAGCAAGTGAAAAAACGAGATGAGATGTCCCCAACCCGACACGAATGCAGACAAGTGCCATGTTCAAGAGCGACATACTGCCGACACGACAATGATTACAGTTCCATTTTCCCCCACCATTTCTGGCGAGTACCCCAATTATTTTTGATAACAAGCTTGAAGGGGATAGCATATGCTTGTAAGGTAAGTCTGCCCTTCGGGCGAATCCATCCTAGTACATTTGACGAGCCCTAGGAAGGAGGAACTCGGAGAACGTCATTTCGACTGAATCCGATGTCATCAGGGTTTAACGAGTCTGACAAAGGAAGAACTCGGTGTCTTTTCATGTTTAGAGAGTTTGAAAAGACATCAGAAAAGAAAACTCCATAGGTCCCTTTTCGTAAATAGTTCCTCAGATCCGAAAAGGTAGAAAACAATATCCGAGAAAACCTCCTAGTCGCGATAGGCTAGGGTATTCCTTTTTCATAATCAATCCATCCCAGCCCGAAAAAGGGTTAAATGTATACTGGGTAGATGTCGATTCGTGTCCATTTTAACGAGATAGAAATGACAAGGGCCTCGGCGATCTTTTCATGTTTAGAGAGTCAGAAAAGAGCTGAAAGATGACTCCAAAGTGACTTTTTCGTGTATTTACCGAGTCCGAAAAAGTATAAAATACAACTCGTTTCCATCGTTAAAGTCGCAAAAACCTGTTGCTGCACATACCAAGCAAGCGTAAAACCCATTTTCGACATAACATATTCAAATATTTGATAAAAATAACTTTTAAAACTCATCTAATGTCGAAAAAGCTATAAATATGTCAAAATGGTAAAAACAAAATTACATTTACTATTTACCTTGGTAAAAAGGAGCAGTGGTCTATTTTGGAGTGCAAACTTCTGACGGCGATTGCGACAGATCCGGTTGACCATTCAGATTCTCGTCTGTGACAGGTAAGAGGTGCTTCCCTGCTCTTCATTTCAATCCATTTTTCAGTAATTCTCCCTCATGTATCAGCCCTCTGAGGCCACTCTTTGCAATTTTAGGGCTGCGCTCATTGGCGCGGGTATCGGGCACGGACCCGCGCCAATGGGCCTTTTTATGTAAAGGGCTCGCACCACGTGGAGCGACTGTTCACAAAAAAGTCGCGCCAGCGGCGCAACCCAAATTTCCGCCTAAAAAATCAAGATTTTAATCATTTTAAATGGAATTTGAAGCCCATCAGAGATCTAATTAAGGGTTTATGACCATGTGAATGCAGGAAATCAAGAAAAATGGTGATTGAATGGAAAGAACGAGAGCATGGAGAAGAGGATGAACAGGCCATAGAAATTGAGGCTTGCATGAATGCCCTCAGAAAATGTGGGCTGAAGAAGTTCTTCCTTACACCCTGCCTACGAGCTCAGCCCGAGCTCCTCCAGTATTTGATCAGTATTTGGGATGAACATGAACAAGTGTTCAAGTTGCGAGATCAGGTATTGGAGCTAGAGGTTTCTGATGTATATTTTATCACCGAATTGTCTCGCAGGGGTCCGATCCCGGTCTTGACTGGAAGTAGACCATCTGGCGAGAAGATGGAAGAAGTGATGGCACGAGTGTGCCAAGGAGCAAAAATGGGATCAGGGAGCAAGAAGGTGGATATCCACACTATCCCTGATCTGGCATTGAGAGTTGTCCTACATACCATCACGCGGGCTGCAGGGTCGCAGGCACCGCACGAGGCCACAAAGGCCCAACTCTTGCTGGCCTCAGAATGCATGAGTCCCTTACTGTTTGACTGGGCAACAGCAGTAACAATAAACATGAAAAGGCAGCTTACAAAATGCAAACAAGATAAACTGAAACAGTTTGGCTATGGTTCCATCCTAGTATCGTTCATTCTGGAACGCTTACCAATCTTCCAGGGCCAAGGGGCCTCAGTAGCAGATCTGATACCACGAGAGCCAAGAATGGCTCGCTGGGCAGCACTAATGCCCAGAGCTAGAGGCGGCCAACAGATGTCCTGGAGGCCGGAGTTCTTTAGGTGGTTACGGCGCCAGTTGATCATCGTGGAAGACTGGCCATATGCAGGAACTGACTTCACCGGAGACCCACATCTCCCACTGCCAGAAGGAGATGACTGGGACGAGGAGTTGGGTAAGACCTCATATTTTTTGATTTTGTGTTTTATGTTTTTTTTGTTAATACACATTCGTCCTAACACATTTTATATATGTACGCAGATGTGGGACCTGAGAGACCAGCTGGGATGTCTCCAATCTCACGGAGGACTCAGCTCGCCCCTTATCCTCAGGAAGAGGGCACCGGAGGAGAGGAGTTGATCCAGAATCTCAAGGGCATTGCCCGAGGGATCTCGGACTATGCTCGGTTGGCAGACGTACCGATGGCATACCAGCGTCATACGGTGGGAGTTCCAAGTCGGATCCACCGAATCCTGAGACGCTTAGTGCGAGCAGTTACATGCTATCATGAGCACCATGCGGATTAGCTCTTAGGATTTATACCACACCTATTTTTGAGATACATGTCGTCTACGGATGTACTTAAGACGATTATGTATATTTTGACCTTATGTGACACACTCTATGTAAACATTTCGATATCTATATATATATATATATATGCATATCTATTTCTAGATGGATCTTTCTTTACATGTGATGATGATTTACAAATTGCGCAAATGTCTGTCTAATACCAAATTTTCTACTGCATCTGTTAATGTATTCAAATGCCTGGGTATATGATGATATGTAATATAATCAAAATTCCTCTCCAGTAATCGAATACGCAGATACAAACGTAACATGGACGGGTTTCTTACCGAATAGTGTCCGTTCAGTTGTAACACTACAAGCTGTGAATCTAGATACACGAGTAATTCACGAATACCAAGGTTAACTGCCTCGGTTAATAATTCTAACACAGCACTATACTCCGCAATGTTGTTCGTAGTACACCCTAGACACACACCTTGCAGGTTGACCAACTCACCAGCAGGATCGTAGATTACCCAGGCTGCAGAAGACAGATTCCTGGTACTGCGGGAGGCACCATCCATGAAACCAACAAATGGATGAATAGACATCTGCACAACCAGGAAGACCCGATCAGCAGAAAGATGTTTACAAGGCACACCACACCATACATGCACACAAATGAAAACACACACCTATGTACACACACCACACCAAGAAATCACTTCAGGCATAGTACTTTTAAAGGTACAGCCCATTCCTGGGTTGTGCCAGTGGAACTCCTTCATAATCTATAAGCTCGTAGGCCCCATTTTTCAAGACACGCTTTACTATATAGGGTCCATGCCACATAGGCTGGAACTTACCGGCTCCAACCTTATCATGTGCTTGATCATACAGGAGGAGGAGGTCTCCTTCAATAAAGGAACGGGGGGAAACAGATTGATCAAATGAGTTTTGACCCTCTTCTTTTTTGCTTCAATGATTAAAGCAGCCAGACGATGGGTTTCATCTAACCGCTTTAGATACAGAAGACGTTCTTCCTCAGCAGAAGTATCCGGTAGAATTTCCACAGCTAATTTCAAAGAAGGAATCTCGCATTCAACCGGAAGAGTTGCTTCCAGACCATACACCAATTGATATGGTGTGAATCCGGTTGCACTCTTAGCAGATGTTCGGTATGCCCAGAGAGCTGAGAATAGTTGGAGATGCCAATTGGATTTGTGAATACCAACTGTTTGTTGAAGCATAGTGACTAGAACCTTGTTCACAGCCTCAACCTGACCATTCGCTTGAGGGTAATATGGTGTCGAGCTATCGTGACGCAAGCCCAACTTTGAAGTCAGCTCCGCCATCATATAATCCCGGAAATGAGTACCGTAATCAGTGACGATGGCTTGAGGAACCCCGAACCGTGCAATAACGTGGTTGAATATAAATTGAGCAGCCGTTTTACCGTTAGCAGCTAGTGTAGGCATCGCCTCGGCCCACTTGGTGAAGTAGTCGACAGCGACAATTATATACGCATGCCCCCCGGTCGAGTGAGGGTTACACGTCATAAAATCCACGCCCCATTTCGCAAAAGGGCCGACGGTAATAACGGGATGCAAGGGTAGAGAGGGCGCGCGCATCTTGCGCTGAAATATCTGGCACGCATGACATTTACGAACTGCAGTGATACAGTCTTTGAATATGGAAGGCCAGAAATAACCTGCTCGCGGAATCTTCTGGGCAGTAGCATACCCAGACATATGTCCACCACAGGCGCCACTGTGGCAGTCATTTAGGACATTTTCAGCCTCTTCCAAGGTGAGGCACCCCCGGAGCACCGAATCTACTCCAATGCGGTATAAGGTATCTCCTACTATATGGTAGGGCTGTGACTGATGCCGAATCCGTCGGCAAGCAGCTTTATCCAACTCAGACCGAAATGTCGAGGTCTGAAGATACACAATTATATCACCGTACCAAGGGTCGCGAGTACTGATGAGGAAAAGTGTTTCGTCCGGTATATGGTCTTCAGAGTGTGAGGGAACAGAGTCTGTAGGGAGAGAACATATCAGATCCGCGAAAACCAGTGATTTCGTTGACTTAGCGGTAGTGAACTCTAAGTCAAACTCCTGCAGGATAATAATCCATTTGGAGTACTTGCCCCCCAATAATTGTCTAGAGAGAATATACGTCATAGGGTTGCAGTCTGAAACCACTGTTATCGTATGCAAAAGTGAACTCTAAGTCAAACTCCTGCAGGATAACAATCCATTTGGAGTACTTGCCCCCCAGTAATTGTCTAGAGAGAATATACGTCATAGGGTTGCAGTCTGAAACCACTGTTATCGTACGCAAAAGGATGTAATGGCGAAAGCGCTGTACAGCGTGTACTGCTGCTAATGCCAACTTCTCGACATGAGCATAACGCGTTTCTGGATCGAGAAGGTTCCGTGACAAGTAATAAACAACATGTTCATCACCGTCATCGTCATCCTGCACCAAGACCATGGCTATGGTGCTAAATGCGGCGGCTAGATATAAAGTGAAGTCGCGGTGGTAGTCCGGAGGACGAAGCAACAGAGCATTGACAAGCAACGTCTTCAGCTTCTCAAAGGATTGCTGAGCGATTTCGTCCCAATGGAAGGGAACATTCTTATTTAATAAACGAGTGAATCCTTTAGCCACCTAGGCACAATTCGGGATAAAGCGCCGAAGAAAGTTCGCTTTCCCTTGCAGACTCTGTAATTGATATAGGGAGGAGGGTGATGGGAGATTTATGATGGCCTCGACCTTTAAAGGGTCAAGGTGAATTCCATCTTTCGAGACTATGAATCCTAAAAGACGGCCAGAATCAACGCAGAAGACGCATTTATGAGGATTGAGCCTGATATTGTAGCGCCTGCAACGAAGAAAGATCTGGCGGAGATGCTCAGGATGGTCCTCTCGCTTGCCCGAATGGGCTGGCAAGTCGTCCAGATAAGGCTGAACGATATGGCGAATGTCATGAAAAGCGTAGGACATCGCACGCTGAAAAGTGGCTCCAGCGTTCTTCAAGCCGAACGGGAGCTTTTTATACACGAAAGTACCCCACGGACAGATGAATGTGGTCTTGTGTTGATCCTCAGGTGCAATATTGATCTGATTATATCCTGAGAAACCGTCCATCAAGGAATAGATCTCACTTCCGGCACATTCGTCGATGATCTGGTCTATGAACGGAGTGGGATAATTGTTCTTTGGATAGGCGCGATTGATGTCGCGATAATCAACACAGACTCTAATCGTACCCTGCTTTTTATCGACAGGGACAATGTTAGACACCCATTCTGTGAGGGGGATGGGATAAATAAAGCCCGCGTTCAGAAGTTTTTCAACTTCTGCCTTGATGGCGGCGGCTTTCCGAGGATGCATGGGGCGTAAGCGTTGGCGCACGGGTTTCGCACCTGGATAGGTTGGAATCTCGTGCACTACGATACTGGGATCAATCCCCGGCATTTCCTCGTAGGACCACGCGAAAACATCTCTGAATTCTTTGAAAAGCTCAGTATAGACTTGAATCTCATCGGGAGAACAAGTCACACCCACGTGAATATTCTCAACAATCCTCGGTTTAACGGAGATGTTGATCGGGATAGTTTGAGTAATGTTACTCAGGTTACCCTCCGAAAAAACCTCGTGCGTCAAAATGGGCGTTTGAAGAGGAGGGGTAGGAACCTGAGTAGCATAACGCTCCAGACAGTCAGTCATTGCCCCCAAGCTAGGCATAAAAGAGGAGCGATGATGTCCATCGCCCCAAGGCAGCTCCTCAAGAGACATAGTTTCAATGATAGCCTCATCGGAAGGAAAATTCTCTCTGAGAGGATCAGGTGAATCAGCCTGACCAAGCCAGGGGGATTGAGAGTAGACGTCGAGAGCCATGCTCAAAGGAGCATGCTGAGGAGGTGGAGGATCAGATGCAGCAACAATTTCACAGTAGCTGATCTCTACTAGAGTCAAGGGCATTGATTCTCCAAACTCAAACACCTGCTCAGGCGTAGGAATAAGCCAAGGGTCATCGGACCTGGACATCATGTTGACTTGAGCGGTGTGCGATGGTGGTGTGGGAAAAATACCCATGAGGATCGAGTCTTTGAAGAGACTAGGTCCCACACTGTCCGGGGGATTCGGAATTTGATCCACGTATGGCATGTTGTTCTCAGAGGTAGAGGTGAAAAATGAAAACTGATCCACCGTGACAATTTTGCCTTCGTGAGGGAACTTAATGAATCGAAAGACAGTGGACGGAATGCAGAGCATGGCATGGGTCCAGCTGCGGCCAAGAAGTATATTGTAGTTGAGTTTAGCATCAACCACTTCTACTTCCACGTTGACAGTCTTCCCCTGTAATGTGATCGCTAGACTCTCGAGAACACCCAGGGGTTTGGATTCCCGACCATCAAACGCCTCAAGGGCATTGGGAGATGACGAAAGGGCTGGAGAGCCAATGGCCTTCCAGCAAGCGGAGGACGTAACGCAGGTAGATGCACCTTCATCCACGATGGCCCTATGAATGTTCAGACTGTTAATCCCGACTTGAATAATAAGATCGATTTGATGTGGAAGCCGGGGAGTGAAATTCTCTAAATCGAAGGTGAGAAGACTCGAGTCGGCAGGATCAATTCCCCCGATTGCAGACAGTAAAGCCTTCCGTTGCGAAGGACAACTTTGAAGAACTTCTAGCACAGACATGGCAGACGGCCCCTGTGCCAAATCCTCAACAATGCTGTAATGTTGAGCAGCACGAGCATTCGGATTATAAGAATATCTTTGAAGGACACCTTTAGAAGGTGGCTTCACAACGGGTTCAGGAGTAGGCTTCTTGATTTCCAACGAACCGGAGGCAGGTAGGGGAGGTGGTCCATCCGCAACTGCCTTCCCAAGTGCCTGCCGCGATTCGTTGTAATCCTTCGACCGCGTAGCGACAGAGATAGGTGCAACACTCTTCATCATGAAAACCTGAGACCCAAACGGTGCAGATGGTGACGGCTATTCAACCATCTGGGTCTGCTGAGATGGAAATGGCTCTTTTAGAACAGCCGGAGTCCCTTTAGGGCCCTTCAGAAGTTGACTAACCTCGGATCGTCGTGGACAATCCTTAGTATAATGGTCCCCTTCACAAATGAGGCAAGGGTACTTCAGTTTACGCTGAGAGCCATCCTCAGTGCGAGATTTAGATTCTGGCTTTGGGGCATCAGATTTAGATTTTCCTTTGCCCTTCTTCTTCCCTTTGGAAGTTTTCTCCGTAGGATTGGCCTGAACGGCATTCACTTCCGTGGTTTTACTAGAATCGGACGGGGCGGGATTAGCAGGAGCATTGTTGGAAGAATTAGACTTATGCTTCCCATTCGAAGATTTCTTCGAATTCTGAGAGACAGAACCAATGACACCATCCACCGCGGGGGTAGGCGGAGCCTTAGAGGTTCCGGACCGCGGGGCATCAGGCAAGATATCATAAAGCGTGCCGGACTGAGAATATACAAGATCCAGATATTGGGCACGCGCAATGGCTTGTTCCTCTGTCACACACGCTCCCATCGCAATATCCTGAGCGATTTTATTCACAAAGGAGGTGGTGAACCAGTGAGTCAGTATCTGATCAGGTATGTGAAACTTGATCAGTCTACGACGGTGCCGCCACTCATGAATGTGATCAGAGATGTGAGTGGCTTTATCCTGCTTCAGAGAAGTCAGGAGGTGCGTCCCGGCTTCATAACGAACCGGTAACTGAAAGTGCGTGAGGAAAGCCATGGCTAAAGAATTGAAATCTTGGAAAATGCCGCGGGATAACTCTATGTACCACTTAGCAGCAACTCTAGTTAAAGTACGCTGGAAGAGACGCAGACAAATCGAATTGTCGACCCAAGAGTTAGACGAACACCAAAGATGATACGTCATGACATGCGCCTGGGGGTCCTCTCCAGCTTTTCCCTCAAACTTGGGGCAATCACCTGGTATCTTGGTGGGAACCGGAGGCCAATATGGATTATGTAAAATCGGATCATTGGTCAACTTTGAAACATCCGGCAACTCTAAGGTGGCCAGGAACGGCAATGGCGGATTGACCGGCATGCTAGACCCGGGATGAGGACCGTTACCTGTACTCCACAATGGTTGTGAATATCCTTGCCCCCATGGGTTCTATCCCACGGGATTCTGACCGTAGGGGGTGTAGGTCATGTAACCAGACTGATTTGGGTGCTGGTAACCAGAGTGTGGGGCCTAATAACCAGGGTACGGACCCTGATTATATGTTGGCCTGGTGTAAGCAGCGTTTGGATTTGGCTACTGAGTATAGGTAAAACCGGGTGGAGGAGGATAATACTGAGAGCCTCTGGGGTGGTTGTAATTCGGTTGAGATTGACCATGAGGATAATAACCACCCTGAGGATGAGTATGCTGCTGAAAAGTGGAACCCTATGGAGCCTGATACGTAGGGCACAGCTGTTGATTTGGCTGCGGCATTGAATGAGTCGGTTGCTAAGCAGGGTTGATGGAATGAGCGGGCTACCCTGAGTGAACAGGTTGACACAACTGAGAGGGCTGACCTGAGTGAACAGGTTGACCCGGGTGAGAGGGCTGACCTGAATGACAAGGTTGACCCGGATAGACAGGCGGCACCGGTTGCGCAGGTTGTCCTGGCTGTAAGTGAGCCCCATGTTGTACCGGATGGGCCGGTTGGCCTGGAGGTGGGACACCGGGTTGCACCGGATGGGCCGGTTGGCCTGGTGGTGGAACAGGACCAGGTGGTTGCTGGAAACCGGTTTGACCTGAAGCGGAACCATATGATGGTCCCGGCTGATATGCAACGTTAGAAACAACAGGATACTGCGGTTGCTTCGGTAAAGAAGGTTGGATTTGCCCCCCAGGACCATAAACCGATCCCAGTTGATACCCCGGCTGAGGCTGAACAGGTTGACCAGAAGGGCTATAATACTATCCTTGCAGACCGTACGATGGCCCTTGTTGGCCAACAGGATAGCCTTGAATGGGCTGCCCCTGTGGATCATAAAGATAGCCAGGTTGGCCCGCAGGTTGGCCTTGGAAAGGCTGTCCTTGCGGGTTATAAGCCTGGTTATAAGGTAAACCTTGAGCATAGAGGTAAGCCTCAGGAGCGGGTAGACGTAAAATCTCCCCGTGCTCATCATACTGACCTGGGAAAGCATACATAGGTGTACCATCCTGTGCATAGTGCGAAAAGTAAGAGCGGTTGGGATCTTGGGAGGATGGTCCAACCTCGGCGTTTGGCTGTTGCAAAGACAACCAATACTCCTCCGGAGAGATGTTCTCCGGTATAGCAGTCGCTAGATAAACATCTTCAGGAGTTGGCACAGCCCTCGCAGCGGATGTTGTGACAACAGGAGAAGAGGCGGCCACACAAATAGTGCGCCGAATGGGAACAGAAGTAATGGGCGTTTGACGAGACACCCCAGGCATAGTAGCAGCTGGCCTCGGAGAAGGAGCTGACACTCCCATAGAGGCTGCGGCAGAAATTATCTGTCCCAAAGATCTGTATCCCTGCGGTAAAGAGGGACTGGCTATTGACATGTCAGCCAGCTCAAAGTTGTCTCCCTGAAACAATATTCGTGGGAAGAGCTGATAGTCTTCACCAGACGTTGGGATTTCCTCACCAAAATCACTCATGGTTGATCCTACCATTAAATCTCGTAAGAGACGGCGAGGACTAGGAGGAAATACAGCAGCAACAAAAGGCGAACCCGATGTAACAGAAAGGAAATCAGCTCCTAATCTCAATTCAGACATAGGGTCCGAAAAGGGCCAATTGAACTCAACTGGTCCTCCAAAGGGTTGCTCAGCAAGAACTGGTCCCCCGTCAGGAAACTTGGAAACAATAGGCTGCTGCGGTTCAGCAGAGGATTGGGAAACCTCTGATGAATCGTCCGAGTAAGGACTACGAGTAGACGAAACCGAAGGTTCCGCCACTGTGGCAACCAACAAGAGAAAAAGAAGCAAACACACACACGGGCTGAAAAAGAGTCAAGAAACACGATCAACGGTCAACAAGCAATATCTAACAGGGCGTATAATTGTGGGTGATTAATTTTTTACCACATTGAAAAATAAGAAACTTCACCGTTTCATGTTTTAAGAGTCGAGAAACGATAAAAGATGACTCTATCTCTTTCAGATTTGACACAAGCGTGAAAGGACAAGCGCTTGACGGTCTTTTCAAATTTAGGGATTCAAAAAAGACCAAATGACTACTCAGGAATACTAGGCACAAAGGGTGTACCAAATAACTGTGAACTGCAATATACACCTTGGTTTCAATAATGAAAGAGAAATCAACCAAGGACTTTTCGTACGTGCAGGCAATCTCCCTGAATGCTGTGTTCGGTGTATCACGGGTATAGGGTGGCAGACTCGGCTTCTTATGGATAAAGGATTGAAAACCTAGAGGGGTCTCCCTTTATATACGCGACAGTATGGGGAGCACAAGTCCGTACTAGCGCTGTCTAAAGCCAAAAGGCGAACGACAGCTGCTAGGTTTAAAGATGCCGGAACACGTCTCTAGCCTACACCTCTTAATGTGTTTCGTTAGATTTCAATGCTACCTTAGTGTAAATTGAGTAGATTTTAAAGTTTATCTTCAATTACATTTCAGTTTTCAGGCCCTAACGAATGTGTTGTTTCAAAAACTTCTAAACGCAAAACTACATGCCACAGTATATCATTTCGTTCGATGAAAACTAGCTACAGGAGATTTGAGAGTTTTTACACAAACAAAATGATCGGAAGACAAACAATGATATCTCTAATGCAACTAATGAAATCAAAAAATTTCCATTCCAATCACTAATTACTAGTAAAATCGAAAAATATCAATTTACCCTAATCAATCAAATGCAAAAGAATTTTTTTTTTGTAATTTTCAATGTTTGATAGCTAGATGCACTAAACAAACTAAAAATAAAAGAGAAGCAACTTGAGAAACGATATTGAGAGAGCAAAACGAACAAATTTCACTCAATGACACAAAAAATCAGATCTCAAATCGACCAAAGTCTCTCAAAACCAAGAAAAATACTCAAAGGCTCCAATGGACCGTGTGATCTAGGCCCAAAGCAAGACCAAACGAAATTTGAATGAAGAAACGAGCAACAATCAGAGGATTGACACGGTGAACAACTACTAAGAGGATGTGGAGGAACAATCAGAGGATTGACTGGATAAACTAAACACCAAAACTCCCAAGGAGGGCTCGATACACAAAGCCACTAGATGCCCTAGGGCTTAAAACGTGAAATCGATGGAGAAAAGCAAACAACCAAAGGATGAAGGCAAATTCCCAGTCAAACAGGACTCCAACACACTCAGGTAGTCGAAAAATCAAGAAGAAAAACACTGACCAGACCTAGAGAGCTCAAAACTGAGCAAACTCAAATACCCTACAGGAGTGGCGCGACTGTAAGGCTGCAACTCGCGCCAGCAAGCAATTGGCGCGGGCTATACAAAAGCAACATGCACCAATTGGCGCGACTGTCGGGCTAAAAAGCGCGCCAGTTGAGTTTCTCAGCCAAAACAAAAAAGAACTACTCCAGAAGCAGATCAATGTAAACTAAGCAAACCAAGAAGCAAAAAACAGCAAAAGAACCCAACCCAGAAGGCTAACCAAGCAAGGAAAATCATAAAACAATCAAACGAGACAATCCAAACGAGATAGTGAAGTCTAGACGATCCCCAGTGGAGTCGCCAAATTGTTGAGGAGGTAAATCCCCTCTGCGGATAGAGGCGATCCCTACTAGCCCAGCAGGGGTCTAGCAACAATCATAAAATGTTACAGCGCAAGTTCCTAGTTACGAATAAAAGACCAAAGATGGAGGCCTACCTGGAATCCAATGCTATGATCCGTAGAAGAGAGCGTTCCCGTTCCTCAGCCTCGGCAGATCACGATCCTCCCACGATCTCCGCGGATGGACACTTGCACATGCAAGAAACAACACGAATACAAGCATAAAATCCAGAATACGCAACTATATATCAGTCAGAAAGGATATAACTCATATTAACATAAGTGAAAACAGAGTGGAACCATAACCGTAATCATTCATTAAATAACAATCGAAAGAGAGTACAACCAATGTTCTGACGTCGCGGTCTCCTTCGTATGGGTCTCCAGTCGTTCACGTCTCGCAAAGCTCGCCAAGGAAAGGTCAAACCTCTCTAGAGTCTCTCGACGATAGTCTCCTTAATTGAGTCGGCCTTAAGGGAAGAAAGAGGGCTCTTACAGCACAAAGGCTCTTGGGAATTTGGAGGTTCAAAGCTTAGGCAATTCAAGACTAGCTTGCAATGGAATTGAGCAGGCTTTTATAGATGGGGAAGGAGGGAGTTGGGATCCCTATTATTGTGGGATTGGCCCTATCAACAAGGAAGGTTCCATGGGAGGTGGAAAACCACTTCCCTTCCATAGAACTCCCGTAGCCAAACCTCCCAACTCAAGATAGGAAATGGTTTCTGAGTTTGTTGAAACACAACTTCCACCATCTTTATTTAAAAAACACTCCTTAAATTGGCTGGCGCGACTACTGCTCTGGGACAGAGCGCTAGTTGGCGCGGCCTCTTTGTAGGATTTTCCCCATTGGCGCGAGTGATGAACTGTCTGCCCGCGCCAATGCAAAAGGAGATGTTTTCATGGTTTTTTGCAAGGAGATGTCTTTAGGGCAATTGAAGCTCATGTTTAAAGGAATGCATTGATGATGATTTCAAGGCATGACAATGTTCACAGGTCACAAAATGGGTCCTCCATTGTGCGGGACGGGGAATGGTAGGGACGGTGACAAATTACTGTGTAACAGCATGGAAGTGAATAAATATGAGGGTGTGCTAGGGAGTGTTAATGAGTGCTATCTAGCATGCCAAGGAGGAAGTGACAAGGTATGTTTAGCACTAGTAAGGCATGCTAGGGAATATCAAGGCATGTCAAGAATTTCCATAGTGTGCTAGGGAGTTCCAGTGTGTGTTAACATGTTCCAAATAGTGCTAAGACATGCAAGATGCTAAGGCATGATAGGATGTGTAGGGTGTCAGGGTATGCCAATATCTATCAAGGAGTATCAAGGCAAAAAAAAGAAGAACCAAGCTAAAATGCAAGGAAATGAACACATAATAGGGTTAATAAATCAGGAATTTATCTTTTTTCAAAAGGGGCATGCTAGGCACACTAATAATAGGTTCCAATACATGCCAAGTTCCAATGTGTGCCAAGTGCTCATGTATGTTAATGCATTCCAAAGTGTTCTAGGACATGCTAGGGACTACAAGGCATGCCAACACAAGCTAGGAGAGTGTTATGCTATGATAGGACTTGCCAACATGTGCTTGGGTGTCCTAGTCATGGAAATATGTTCTAGGTACAAATATGTTCTAATACATGTGAGGTGACAAGGAATGTTAGTGTGTGACAAAGCATGTTAATATATGCCAAGAGTGTTAAGGAGTGTTAGATCTCTCTCATTAATCAAATTTACAAATCTTGACTATTTATTAAATAATATAGTTTCTACACACACAAGTGGAACTTTATACAAAGGGAATTTGTTAGATAATAAACCTAATAGAGATTAATCATGTATTGACTCATAGGAAAACTATATTCTCATTACTTGAGGGAAATGATACACATTAATTACTTCTTAACGATTTGACTGACTCTAACACTATACGGCCTTGGACACATAATGAAAAAGACTCCACAAAAATGGTCTTAAATCATTATCTTTTGACAAAAAATATAGTAACATGCACATAGCGTCATCAAAAAACTCATTGGAATAATCAATGACGACGAACTTTTTTCGACCGTCACCAAAAGTAACCAAAAATAGCATTGGTGAGGGTCAATAAAAGATTGTCACTAGAAGTGTCACCAAAGAGAGAATTAGTGGCGGGCCTTTAACAACCCTCACCAAAAGTGTCATTGAAAATGGATTTGGTGACAAACCTTAAAGGACCATCACTATATACACTTACAATAACATTTTTTTAAGGACCGTCACCATATGTGGCATTGGTGACGGACCTTAAAGGTCTTTCACAAGCATGACCCTCACCAATGTCCTTTTTTCTTGTAGTGTACCATGTCTGGTGGATGGCTTTGCATGAGTGGTTTTTTCCACACCATGATCCTTCGCATTTGTCTACTCTACATCTTGAGGTTCATCCTTCGGAACCAAGATTTCCTCATCTGCATGAAAATCAAGCTCCCTCTCAAGGGACGATCGCATGGCTTTCTCCTCATCAAATTTTTCATCCCGTCTAACAAGTTTCATCCTGTTGTTCGACAAATACACTCGATAGTTGTGGGGAGTATCAGTGTACTCCACAAATATCCCAATCTTAGTTGTTGGACATTCTAGCTTCTTTCTGGAATCTTTGGTCACATGGAAATAGACAGATGAGCCAAAAAATTTAAAATATGAAACATCAGGTTTCTTACCAGAAAAAGGCTCCTCTGGTGTACTCATGCCAAGTATCCGATGAGGACTACGGTTCTACACAAATACTACTGTGCTGTATGCCACTTCCCATAGATTCAACGGTATGCCCTTATCATGTAACATAACTCATGTCGCACCCACAATATTTGTTTTGTTCTTTCTTTATGAAACCCCATTCTGTTGTGGGTTATGAGGCGCAACAACTCTCTCTAAATTCCTTCTTTTCTACAGAAATTCTTGAATTTATTGGAGATGTACTCACCACCATTATTGCTCCTTAGAGCCTTCACATGCTTCCGTATATATTTCTCAACCGGTGCTTTGAACTCACAAAATTTTGAGAACGTCTGATCTTTCTTTTGCATGAAGTAGATCCAACAATTTCTAGAAAAATCATCAACAAAAATCACATAATACTTGTGCTTTGTTGTAGAAGCTGTAGAGAATGGTCCACACACATCTGAGTGAACTCTCTCAATGATTTCTGTTGCTCGGTTCTCCTTCTCATGAAAAGTGGCCTCTGTATACTTCCCCATGGCACATCCCTCGTATGTGTCTATATACACAAGACTACCCTTTGGAAGCCTCGTAGAAATATGTTGCATGACCTTCAAGGCGTTGTGGTGTATATGGCCCAATCTCCTGTGCCATAAATCACCCTCATCCCGACTCACCACTTTGTCTTCTTTACTCATTAATGTTTTGTAGCCAATGGCCATCTACATCAAGTTTGTAGAGGTTCTTCACACGAACCCCCAATATTCTTAACTTTTCCTGTGGCTTTGTGACGAAGGAATGCTTTCCCTTCACTGAAAACCACATCATGTCCTCTATCCTCCAACATAGTAACTGAAACTAAATTATTTTTCAAGCCTAGTACATGCATGACATATTTTAATAAGAAAGGTTTACCTGACTATCTCGGGAAATTAACTGTACCAATCCCAGTAGCGTTATACTTCCCATCATCACCCATCTCGATGTGCATCTTAATATCCTTCTCCTCCAATCTACTAAAAAGTTATTTCTCTTCCTTCATATGGAAAGATGCACCATTATCCAAGTACCACACTGATCCCATCACACTAGACACCATGAAAATGATTAGTGAGAAGTCCAACTCGAACTGTGAAGCCAAAGCATCACCCACTGCAGATCCTGAAGCCTTCTTGTTGTTCTTCTTCTTCTATGGACAATTAGTGGCATAATGTCCATGTTCGTGATAGTGAAAAATTTTCACTCTAGACATGTCATGCTTCTTTCCTTCTTTGCAGGTCTCATATTTGTAATAGGATTTATTTCTCTTCCCCTTATTTGCCTTACCAACCAAGGCAAAATTTTCCTCATCATCTGCCTTGGATGAGGATCCATCCCTGGTATTCCTCTTGAATTCTTCTTGTACAAAACCCGACCAAATTCGCTCGCAATCTAGTAGCTTCTCCCTCCCATTAACAGAGTCCTGATAACTATGCCAACTATTAGGAAGGCCTAGAAGTGCTAGGCTCACCAAGTCATCATCCGCTACAGTAATCCTGACACTTCCAAGGTCATCTCGACATTGGATGAACTTGGTTAAATATTTCGCAATAATGTCGCCTTTCTCCATTTTGATTTTCCTGAGCTTGTCCTTCAGTGCCAATTTTTTGTGGTCACTATTGTTCTGAAACAGATCTGCCAAAGCCTTCCACATTTCATATGGAGTCACTTTTCCATGGAGACTCGAGACAATGTGATCTTGAACTCCCTCTTATAATATCATCCTGGCCTTTGCAACCTTATTTTTCTAAGCATCAAGAAGAGTGGAATCTGCTGCTACGGGCTTTGGAATATAAGTGTTGATAAATTCTTTCAACCCATTGTCCTCCAGAACTACCTCCATTCTGTCTTTCCATGCAATATAATTAGAACTACCCTCAATTTCATATTCCAATATTAATCCATTGAAAGCCATCTTGATCCGCCTATCACACCAAAGAATATTTTTTACAAATTCGAATGATGTTCATCACAAACTCAACTTCTTCTCCACTATAGTGATTTACTGCACTGTGATACCATGTAGAAATCATACAAAAAATATGTATACCAATGGATTCAATCTGATCATGCGATATCTTAAAGAAAAATATTCAATCCTTCTACAAATTAATTGCAAAAAATAAATGTGATCGCACAATCACACCAAGTTAAAGAAAGAAGAAAATCAATCCACAACGCAGATATTTTTCATGGGGAAAGCTTGTTGCTCAAAACCCCTCTATATTCTATTGTATATTCAATCAATGAATCATGAAACAATACAATGCACTCTTCTCACAAGAGTCTGTTGCACTCTACCAACTGTCTCACACTGATCTGGAAAAAATTGACCAACACTTAGCCAATTTCCTGCCTCTGCTCAGCCTGCCTTTCTTGCGCAATTCTAGTAGAAATAAATCCCTATTATTTAGGAATTTCAGCTTTCCAAAAATGTGCAATTCTCATGGGAAATCCTATGGGTGTATTACTACATGCTGGCAGTTTGCTAATAATACAAATGATAGTTAACATCTCTTTAACCTCTGTCTCAACTGGGTCTTCATCAGAACTGACATGCATGCAGCTCTTAATAGTAAATCATCAGTTAATTAACATATCATTTCATGTAAATTAAATCTGATTTAATTCACTTGACCTCTCACTAGTGCAACAATCAATTACAACTATTTTAACTTATTTTAACTCAATTAATTGAGTTAATTGCTTTCTCATGCATTAAAGTAATACACTAACTACAACTTGGACTCTAAAACAAATAGAATCTCTCTACATGCCTCACCAACCACCCTCAACTCAAATTTCATGAGCTAACTGAGTATATCACACTCAGTTAACTATTACAAGTGATTATGAGATAAGATTACAATTTATTGTCCAATTTAATTAAGGGAAAATTAAATTAGACACACATTTCTTGTTGACTTTTCAACAACTTCTCCTTTTCATGACCATCAATGTTATAGTAGTTGTAGTTTTTTCCAGGATATTTGCATCGGTGTGTTTTGGTTGCCATATTTTTATCTTTCCCCATTCCCACTTCTTGTTCCCCTCCTTCAAATAATCGTGGTGCTCCTCCTACTTTGATTCACTTACTTTCCCTTTCTTCTCGCCTATGTTCTCCATGTATTATTCCTGTACACAAATATCATCCATTGATCTAGGCTTGAACAACATCACTTGCTTGTGTAAATATATTTGTAGACCCCCCAAATAATTTAGGAATATATTTGGGTTTTTTGGGGAGATACACAACATTATGGCCATATTTCTAAATTATTTGGTGTACTCGTGTAAACGTTTCCCTTAATTCTACCTGAAGTAGTACCATCAGATTCATTAGTTCTATACATGCTTGATAGGGTAAAATTGCGAAATTATGAGGGTATTAAAGTCCTCCCACTTAGTCACCAGAGTGTCTCTCTCCAACCACAAGGTATCCATGTGGTTTTCCCAATAGCTCAAGGCATGGCCCTCTAATTTCAACTGTGCAAATGCAATCTTCTCTTCTTCCTCTATATGTAAAATACTAAAATAAATTTCTAATTGTTGCAACTAATGATTTAGTTTCATATAATTTATCTCATGCCTTTGTATGGATTTATATCGACCTTCGCTTCCATTTTGAACAGGAATTGTGAACGGTTCATGGTACTAGAATTGGTTTGATATTTTACGGGTTCTTTCTTTGAATCCTTCTTTATTTATTCCTAGTCCCTTAATCTCCCCTCTAATCATACCTTTGTGTTGAAACCCCCATCCTCTATAAATAGACTGATCTTATTGTTCATGGCCACCATGAGGAGGTTCATGTTATAGTTTATATTTGTAACTTGTGCTTCTAATCACAAAACCCTTTCCTTTTTAGGATCGAGACGTGATGGACTAGCCTGCAATAACCAAGATCTTCATTCTTTGTCACTGCTTATAAAAATGCATGTTCAGTAATGCCCAAATCAAAACCTCAATCTCTGGCAAATTCACACTTTACCATTTTTGCGGAAGTTTTCTTTCACATTTATGGTTATAAAACCTTTTCACAATAACCATGTCTCAAGCATCAAATTGTGAATCAATCAATATTCAATTGCTTCATTAAACCATACCAATGTTATTTAATCACCACCATTCTCATGTGTTTATTATAATCTGCATTTCCAACCCCAGTTTACATGCTTTCATATCATCATTCAATCCCAAGCCAAATCTTGTACATGCACTTTTTCAGATTTCATTTCACAATCAAATTTCAACCAAACAAATGCGCCCATGGACAAGTGATACTACATCCAAATAAGACTCGGACTTGACCATTTTAATACCATTGTTCTGCTTTATATTCAAGACATCCAGAATTCAATTTCACTTCACATTAAACTCAGTTCAAACATGCATTAACCGAATCGATCTCTCAGCAAACTTATGAATTGTTTTCAACAGATCCAAATTACCTCCGCAATACTTTGTACATTCAATCAACTCCAGCAAACAACGTTTTCACAATTCATCTTTTGTCATATCGATTTCAGGCTTTGTTTAAAATTGAATGCTATCCAGAATTTACCACGTGCTTTCTTCTGTGCTAAAGATTCTGCTTTCCATTTCATCCATATTTAAAATGGACTCCAGCCAGCAATCTCCTCCAATCTTTGTCAATGCCTTTTCTAAGGTATTCACTGGTTCTAATTATACGTCTGGTCAAATATAAATTTGTTTCACTGTTCGGTCACAATTTCACTCTCCATATACTTCTTACAATGAGACCATATCCATTCATTATAGTTACTGGCAACAACATTACAGAAAGCAGAAATTCCAATACCTGAATTCGAAGGCTACTCCGGCAAGCATCAATTTTCTACAACGCTCCTGCCTTCAACACGCGTTCCTACTTAATTGAATTTCAAACAAATCAAGCCTCTACAATTAATACTCTGTTTCATCGATTAGACAGGGTTTAAACAAGAATTCTGTGCCTACATGTATATGCCTAAAATGTTCGACTTCATAAAATGTACATACAGCTCTGCCTTTGGTTCAAATCAATTTCATTCAACGGAAATTTAACCAGCTTACGCCCTCTCCTTATTTAACATAGATTTAATAGTTTGCGCCCTCACGGATTTATCATTTATTAACTGCACAATCCGTCTTTTGCATAGATCATTACTCCTCGATTCATCTGCGCTAGCGCTTTTGCCAATGTTACATCTCTTCAATGTACTTATACTTCTCGAAGGAACAGCATAATTACTTGCGCTATATAAATATTATCATCAGAAAGCCAAGTGTGAAATCGATCATCAATTCACTGAATTTTATAAACCCAACTTATATAAGAGCATTTACAACAAACAGATGAAACATTATCACTGTATACCGTTCCACACCTTTGATTCAGACTCGATTCAACGCCTTCCTATACTCAAACAAATTTGCATCATAATTTTAAAAATATCCACATCGATTATTCAAATCGATCTGCCAGTGCTTACCAAGTACAATTCATTCAATTGTTTTGTTTGAATTCATAAACGCATCCAATACAAGTGCACATTATTCAACTTGTAGTTTCAGAAATTAACAAGAAACAAATATATAATCCCAATCAACCAATATAATCTGAAACACACAAAATTACTTACAACTCTCGTCTTGGCCAGATATTCGGGATTGATGGCCCTCTACAAACTGCCCGAAGGCTTCAAAGCATAAAACCTCTCACTCTCTACTCACACTCACTCACAAATCTCCTTTTCATGCCTTTGAGGCTTGATGAATTTATACAATTTTAAAAATGATTTAATTTAATGCTCAATCCCCTTAATATCTCAATACCACTAAAATATCTCAACAAATCCTATTATCTAGAATCTTATCCCTTTATATCCTTAACTACCCAAATTCTCTCATATCCTTTTAATTAATAAAAGGATATTTACAAAATCCTCACTTTCTCGTATTTTATTTAAAATAACAAATTAATTAAATAAAATATTAAAAAATTTCACACCCCCTTTTCTAACATATTTACAAATAAAAAAATACCCTTGATGCTCCTGCATCAGACTCCCCATGTAAGAAAATTCATGACCACCTGGTCATAAGTCTGGATAATTATTTCCTCCTGGATCCCAAATTTTATTTTGTAATCTTTCCTTGCTTGTCAATTGCTTTGCTGCTGTTGTTATCTGCTGTTGTCCTCCAGGTTTCCATATTTTGTGCTGTAGTGCTCCACTTGCTTTGCCTTCAAGATATGCTACTGTCTTCCTCTTGTTGTCACTCCTTTTCTTTCTTGCTACTGTCTTTCTCTGAGACATTTTCATCATTAACCTCCTTATCAACTCAATTTCTCTGTCTAGTATATCCTCTGTCTGCTGATTGTTCCCAACATCTTCAATAAAACATGTTGCTCTAGCTGTCACTATGGATGTTGCTGCCTCCCAGACTTCCTGTCCCTCTGAAACATTCCTTTGCTCATCATCTGCAATTTCATCTACAATTTGTTTCTCTAGTTCCAGGAAACATTTCAGCCCTTTCTCCTCAAGCGTTTCATCAACATGCTGCAAATTAAATCCAGAATAATCTCCATCTTCCCCTTCAACAATCTTCAGTAATTGTCCATCAACATCTTGATTGATTCTGGTAATCAAATCAAGTTCTTCCAAAACTGTAGCCTCATCCTCTAAGACTGTAGCAGCTCCAAAATTTTGTCCCCCAGTCTTCTCTTGGCTATACAGACAAGCCAACTCTTTCTTGTCACCCATGGTAACAAGCTTCTGCATATGAGACATGACTGTCTCATCCACTACCTGCAACAGTTCTTCTTTTTCCAAGACAATTCCAAATGATGAACTGTCTTCTATATCACCTGTAAACACAATCAAATTTTCAGCATCAAAATCACAAGACCCAATGGTGTCACTTGTCGATTCAGTCACCAATTTTTATCTCTGCAGCTCCAAGTCTTCTTCAGGACTCAATAGTCTTTACTCTCTCAAATTTTCTCCTCGCAACACTTCCGTATGCTTCCCGAGTTCCTTCCCCAACTTCTCTCGTCGCATATCGTATGCCGATTTGCATTCACCATGAGATCACAACGTGCCCGCCTTCTCCCCATCTCTGCCTTAAGATGTTCTTCGACCTTCTCGTTCATCGTATCAACGCTTTCGTCTGGCTGAAATACTTCATCATACTCCGAATTTATCAGTATTCCAACAATGCAATTCTCTCAGTGTACGAAGCATATCATCATCACCATTTTCTCTGGTCTCTCGTCTTCATTTTCTCCCCGAGATCCATG